>BSQZ01000059.1:732500-905000 GCA_033239005.1 Lamellibrachia satsuma
CTTATTTCTGTCCAAGCCTAGAATGCAAATTTGGCTTTGGTATGCGTGTAAATGCCATGCATGCAGGCGCCGAATAGAACACAGTATTTGGCATGTCGATATCTTAGCCTCGTCAGAGTCATTGTGGCTGATGTTGTTGACAACGTCTTCATAAACTAGTGTAGTGGATGAAGCTGACGGGCGTTCCCATGACGAATGTTTGTGTGTATGCCTGCATTGGTTTAAATGACAGTGTTTATGTGTATAATGCACGTAGCTACACGTTTTTATTATGAAAACAACGACTTTTATGTACATTATTATTACATAAAAAATAATAATATATAATATATATCCATCCAGACACTGTTTGTACAAGAAAGCAGACGAAAAAACGCATGTGCAGATTATGAGATGAAGCCTTGTAGTTTGTTACCTGACACCCGTCGTAATCGCTATTCTAACCTTATCCACGTCCACACACGTGTTCAACGACACTTGTCGATGCCCGCTGTATTCTATGTAGTGCTCTACTCAGTGGCGTCCATTCAATGCCCGCTGTATTCTACGTAGTGCTCTACTCAGTGGCGTCCATTCAATGCCCGCTGTATTCTACGTAGTGCCCTACTCAGTGGCGTATATTTAATGCCCGCTGTCTTCAACGTACTGTAGTACTCAATGGTGTTCATTCAATGTTCGCTGTATTTTCTCAAACAATTGTAAAATAGTGTTGTTAACGTCCGATCTGTATTAGCTACATTCCCTCATATATTTCGTACACCACAAAGCAATGTCATTTCTCAAAACATAAACATCACCCTGTGATCGGTGTCCTGTGTTGTTCAACACTAAACCACAAACAATTTCATTTCTATCCACCTCTATGTGAGCGCAATGCTGTATTGTACACCACTAAACAATGCATTTATCGACACCTCTCTGTGATCGCAATGTTGTATTGTACACCATTAAAGAATGTCATTTCTCGACACCTCTCTGTGAGCGCAATGCTGTATTGTACACCACTAAACAATGCCATTTCTCGACACCATCATGTGAGCGCAATGCTGAATTGTACACCATTAAACAATGCATTTATCGACACCTCTATGTTACCGCAATGTTGTATTGTACACCACTAAACAATGCCATTTCTCGCCACCATCCTGTGATCACAATGTTATATTGTACACCACTAAACAACGCCATTTCTCGACACCGCTCTGTGCTCACTGTGCTGTTTTGTGCTGTTGCTCAGATATATCGATTCCGCTGTCTTGTTGTAGTAGAACGCGGACTGTCGTCGATACTGACACGTAAGGATGCGGTAGAACGCCTGTCTGAACGCCGTGTTGAACATCGTATATATGATGGGATTGGCCAACGACGACAGATAACCCAGCCACACGATCGACGACGACACCGAATCTGTCATGGCGACCACGCAGTGTGGACAGACGACCGAGAGGACGTTCATGACAAAGAACGGGGTCCACAACACGAGAAAGACGCCGACAATTATTCCAAGAACCTTCGAAGCTTTCCGCTCGTTAGTGAGCATCCGCTTAGAAATTTGCACCAACCCACCTTTTGCTGCCTTCTTTTTGTGCTGCTTCCGCTGCACAAACCGCAACGTTCTCCAATGAGGCGCCCTCTCGCGGCGCAGAAATCGCCTGAAGCGATTTTCACCGCATAGCGGCGCTGCAATTCGCGAATGTTCCGTGGCGTAGCATAGGTTCGTTGATGTGTTGCTCTGGTCACTATTCGATTTAGACGGGCAATTGCTCTCCGTAATGGTGTTGGCACGATCCATTCTTGACGCGTTGGTCGAATCCGTTCGTGAAAGTGGCAAATCCGACATGGTCGGGTGGTTTATTGGCGCTTTCTGCCCATAGGTGTTTGTTCTGTTGTACGACCTGCAATTCAACACTTTCCCTGCGCTGTTCTCCAGTGTTTCTTCGGCCGGGGATCTTGTAGATAAACTATTTTTATTGAGGGGTAAACAACCCGTTGACATTCCGAGAGTAGGATTGATTATTTTGTTTGTCGATATCTTAGCCTCGGCAACCTCACGGTGACTTTCCCGTGACGGGACATCTTTGCATGGCGGTACAGGGGAAGGTGGATAGGTCCGACGCTCGAGTTGAAACTCGAAGTACATTCTACTACTACATTCAGTTTCTGTGGGCATTATCCCAGAATGCACTCTTTCTACGGTGTTATTTGACACATTGTCTAACGCAGATATTTGTCTCTGTTGGGACGATGAGGCATGGTCGGTTACGTCGCTATCTTGACTGAGCACCGACGTCTCCATTGGCGATGGACGCGCTACGGACGGCATTTCATTTGAGTAAACAGAAACCACAGTTCCCCTCGGCAAAGAACATGCAGGTTCACAATTACTCGATATACTACAGTTGGGCACACGACACCTTTCCGACGTTGCACCACTGCCGGGACACGTTGTTTTAGTGTCATGTGACATCGGGCTATGTATACTTCCAGGCAATGTCGAGTCGATGTCACTTGCTAGGGGAACAAGAATTACACGTGACACTTTGTCAGCCTGTTTCATTGACAGTGTCACATTGTCACCAAGTTCACAATCTCCAGATGTTTCCCGAGGTGCGGCACCTGGTGGTTCGCAAATGAGACACTCGTCCATCTCGTTTTCAATCAGGCTCAGTTTCTCTAACATGTGTGGTTGGTCAATGTCACTCCAGGTGACGCTACCGTCAGTCTCGGTGATATCGCCGAACCGACTAAGTACACTGTTTAGTGACGTCACACATGATACGTCATCGCAGTTATCCGCGGATTCCAAATCACGAACGTTCAAGTAACTAGAGACCAGACGGGTGTTAACAATGGAAGGCGCTGCAGCCGCCGACAGACGGCGCTGCGGAGACATGCTAGGCAGAACAGGTTGCGAGTTCGAAAGGAAAGAGCGCATGCGTCCGCATGTAGCGTCAATGTTTAATAAGTTTTGTTTCAGCGACCCCTGTCGGGAATTGCATACGCAGATATGGCTGCGTAAGTCATTGTCTCCTTCATCGGTCACTGCCATGACAACGGGCAGAGTGGACATGGCGTCATCCTGCCGCGTGTTTGTTACTACAGCGATGTCCTCGCACCGTTTGTAAATTACTCCTGTGGCGGGCAACGGTCTGCATTTAACTTTATTCGGCCGTCCATGTTCGCTCCGTTTATCCTGTGCCGATTTCTCCTTTTTGACAACATTCCGATTTATTGGCGTCATGTTGTCTTTTTGACACGTCCCGTTGACATATCGCAGCATCATTGAGCGACTTCCGCGAACGATGCGGATGGTGAGGCAATACGTGACTAGCATGGTGAGGAGCGGCACGTAGAAGGCGAACACAGACCCGTAGATGACGAAGTTACGTATTCCCGGCGCGCACCGTCCCTCGTTGTACACGTTTCTGTAATCGGCGAAGCCGTAGGCCAGCACTGGACACGAGATAGCAGTGGACACTACCCAGACGAAGGTGATCTTTAGGATGACCATTGCTTTCGTCTTGTTGCGGCCGTACTGCAACACGATACAATCAACGTACCATCAGTGACGTGACTAAGATGAACGTTGTGTCGGTCAAACGCTAAGACAACACGGTTAATGTAGCATGTAGCATCAGTGTATTGGCCGTGGCTAGCACTAAATAAAACTGAAGTAAACACAAAAGCATTAGCATTTATAACGGATTGGTTGTTAAAAATAATATATAATATATATATATATATATATATATATATATATATATATATATATATACAAAACGTATTCCTATCGATATATCTCCTCTCTTAATATTTTACAAAATATATATTTGGCAATAAAACAAATATGTCAATTGCCGATATTTATACATACGTACAACATTCAAAGCATATAAATAAATGTTCACCAATGACATAACACTCGTAGACAAGTACTTTAATGGGGAACTTGAATCACGCACATGCATAGCTATGTACCTTCCAGGGCACTTGTATTAGACGCACTCGTAGACACGTTACTTCATGGGTACATGAAGCATACACACTCGTAGACACGTACCTTCCTTTCTGTACTTGAATCAGACACACTCGTAGACATCTACCTTCTTGGGTACATGAATCAGACACACTCGTAGAAACGTACCTTCATACGTACTTGAATCAGACACACTCGTAGACACGTACCTTCATGGGTACTTGAATCAGAGACACCCATAGACACGTACCTTCATACGTACTTGAATCAGACACACTCGTAGACACGTACCTTCATGGGTACATGAATCAGACACACTCGTAGACACCTACCTTCATGGGTACTTGAATCAGACACTCTCGTAGACACGTACCCTCATTGGTACTTGAATCAGACACACTCGTAGAAACGTACCTTCATACGTACTTGAATCAGACACACTCGTAGACACGTACCTTCATGGGTACTTGAATCAGAGACACCCATAGACACGTACCTTCATACGTACTTGAATCAGACACACTCGTAGACACGTACCTTCATGGGTACATGAATCAGACTCACTCGTAGACACGTGCCTTCTTGTGGTACTTGAATGAGACACATTCATAGACACGTACCTTCATAGGGTACTTGAATCATACACATTCTTATACACGTCCCTTCGTGGGGCACTTGAATCAGACACAGTCGTGGACACGTACCTTCATGGGGTACTTGAATCAGACACACTCGTAAAGATTTACCTCCAAGGGGTACTTGAATCAGACACGCTCGTAGACACATACCTTCATGGGGTACTTGAGCGTGAAGTAGCGGTCCATGGACATGGTACACATGTGCCAGATAGAGGCCGTACACATCATCACGTCCACCGTCGCCCACACGACACACACGGCCGGGTCAAGAGGGAAGTAACCTACAAAATAGCGGTATCACGTCATGTACACGGTACAACAGGGCAGGACCGTGTCTCGTGTATAGTGAACATCATCATATCACTTATATGGGACAACATGGCGGTATCGCGTCACGTGCAAGGTACAATTTTTGTCATCGCGTCACGTGTATCATACAACATTGCGACATAACGTCACATGTAATATTCAAAATGGCGACATCGCGTCACCAGTATTGTACAACAAGGTCGCGTCACATATACTGTACACCATGTGTCATCGTGTCCCGTATGCGGTACATCATGGCGACATCATGCGATCTGTATTGTACAACATATCTGCATTATGTCACGTATACGGTACAATGTTGGTCACGTTGTGACGTATACGGTACAACACGGCAGCATTGAGTGAGGCATATTGTACAACATGACGTCATTGTGTCACGGATAAGGCATAAAATGGCGCCATCGTGTCAGATATGGGGAATAACATGGCATCATCGCGTCACATACATGGTGCACCACTGCGGCACTATTTCACAAACAAGGTACACCATGGCGACATCGCTTCACCTGTATTGTACAACATGGCGGTATTGCGTCACGTATGTGGTACAAACTATAAGCAGCGCGTCACGTATACCCGGCGACTGAATGATCAATGTAGGGTGACGATGATCGTTGTGTTGATGATTTTGTTTAGAGTTGATTATTATAATGACGAAGCATATGATAATGATATTGATGTTGATAATGATTATGCTAGTGATGTTGATGATGATACAGTGGGCTCTCGATTTTACTAGAATCAAACGTTCTGGACGTGACGATAGCATGTCAAATTATTACTGTATTAAGTGAAATCGCATAAACGAATCAGGCACTTCATGTAAAATACAATAGCACAGGCCGGAAATAATTATATAACGCGGATCCCACTGGGCTGATTGTCGATATACTGATGCCAATACTGGTGTTAGTGGTGGTCATAGTGACACTAATAGGTGAATTTATGTTGCTAATGCAACATCAACCCTGTCTGAAAAGGAGAAACCCACATTTGTAACAATTTGTGATTGTATGCATTACACACACTTTCATGTATATATGTGCATATATGTGTGTATATACTTGAGTATACATGCATATACGTGCATATACGTGCGCGCACATACTTCTTATTTAATTACAACACAACACTAAATAAAAGCGATGTTGTTTAGTTTAATAAGAGGCGTGTTGTGATTCACTTTGGCATTGGCCCTCTACACCGGCACCCAGTTGCAGAAGACAGCCCTACATGCCAGCCTTATTAATATCGAAGCGTATCGGACACACCAACAGGGCAACCGTGCGAGGCATCATGCAGGCAATTAACCGACATGAACCAGCAAAGATGAGCTCTGTCTCACGAGACAGAAGCTGGCAACTACGTTGTAATTCGAATTGTTACGCGTCGTAAATAATTGAGTCCTGTTGGAAATCGAATTACTACGCTTAGCAACTGTCTAAACAGGTATATACTATAAAACAGTTCGTGTCTGTGTTTGTTTATCTGTCTGTATTTTTTCCTCATATCTCTGTTAGTTTTGCAAGCATGGGGCTGATATTTGTTGGCGTGCTCATGGGGATGGTTAGTACATTAACATTTCCCCAGGGGTGGACATTTTACGAAGTATGTGGACCTTTGACGTATATTACGTAACTCGGAACAATAATAATTCGTCATTACGTGTTTTCTTCATTTGTTCCGTGTTACACATGATTATTTGTGGCATGATATTGTACCCACCAGTCATGAGTTATTCCATTGGCTTTTTTCTCATGTGCAACGGTAGTTGGTTATAATCTTTACAATACGATGTAATTTTGCTTTTTTTGACGAACCAATGCTTCCATAGAAGGCGGAAGCGTGAGTGCTTCAAAACGTGCAACTTGTACTTGAGACTTGAGAATGGCTCTATATATATTTTCTTCAGATTTAACTGTATGTGTTTTGTTTACTTCTCCTTTTCATACACGATTTGTGAGAACAGAACGTTTTTTAGGATACACCAAAAGTTAAGTTAAAGGGATAGTTAATCAATAACATGTGTTGGATTAGTTAACTTGTCCGATAACGATAATTATATTTGTCGTATTACTGATGTTAAGGCAGACCTTGTACAGGTTGTCTTTCATCTGCCCACATATTTTGTCAAAGCTTCAAGGATTAGGCAGGTGGTTTTCACTGGTGGTGTTCACTGGTGTGTGTTCAACTTGTGGTGTTCACTGGTGTGTGTGTTCATCTTGTGGTGTTCATTGGTGTGTGTTCACTGGAGGGAGTTCGCTGTTGTATATTCACCAGTGGTATTCACTGGTGTGTGTGTGTGTGTGTTTGTGTGTGTGTGTGCGTGCGTGTGTGTGTGTGTGTGCGTGCGTGCGTGCGTGTGTGTGTGTGTGTTCACTGCTGTGTGTTAATCGATATGTGTTCACTGGTGGTGTCCATTGGTGTGTGTTCACAGGTGTATGTTAACTGGTGTGCGTCCACTGGTGTGTGTTCACAGGTGTATATTCACTGGTGTGCATTAACTGGTGTTTGTTCACCAGCGTGGTTCACTGGTGGTGTTCCCTGGTGTATACTCATTGGTGTGTGGTCACTTGTGTGTGTGTGTGTGTGTGTGTGTGTGTGTGTGTGTGTGTGTGTGTGTGTGTGTGTGTGTGTGTGTTCACTGGTGTGTGCTAATTGGTGTGTGTTCACTAGTGGTGTTCAGTGGTGTGTGTTCTTCATACTAGACCCATTCACATGTTACACGGGTATTAATTATTAATAACATCCACCGGTCTCCAGAATAAAAATAATTTTTCCAAGGTATTAGTGTAAAAAAACATAAGCGCTTGGGGGTAATTGCGAGCTTAGACACCGTGTGTGAAATTATGTTACAATATTTAACAAGATTGCCATCCCAAACAACGAGTTCCGGATGGCAAGTGGACAAGGAAGCCATTGGACTATCGAGAGTCCAACACTTTTCTCATCTATGTGTAGCCCGCCTTTATCAAATATTTGTCAATTCTATTTTTAAACATATTCACAATACTAGCATTAACATAATTATTTGGCAGTTTGTTACATTAATTGTTCACCCTCTGAGAGAAAGAGTACTTTCTCATGTCCAACCTACACTGTTCCTTGACTAATGCTATTTTGTGTCCTCTGGTTCTACTGCCTTCTTTAAGTTTGAAGAACATATTCGTGTCAACATCCTCATAACCATTCACTATTTTAAACACTTCTATTTGGTCTCCTCTTATTCTCCTGGTCTCTAATGTTGTCAAGCCACATTTTAGTAAGCGACTTTCTTAACTAAGGTATCTCAATTCTGGAATAATTGTGGTTGCTCTTCGTTTTATTCTTTCTAGCTTGTCTATGTCCTTTTTTACGATATGGCCTCCATGTTTGAATGCAATAATCCAAATGTGGTCTAACTATTGCTTTGTACAGGGATACATTTAGCTGTTTCTCCTTATACGTGATAGTTAGCCCGAATTTGATTTCTTTTCGAAGCAGCAATCACAAAATTGCTCTGAAACTTTCATGCCAGGACTAAATGTAACTCCTAAGTAATTTTCTTGTGTGGTTCTACGTAGTACAGCATCCCCCATTTTATATTCTTCGTACATGTTTCCATGTCCAATGTGTATACATTTACACTTCCCAAAATTGCATAACATTTGCCATTTTTCTGATCATTTAATTAATTTATCTAGATCGTCCTGTAAACTGTGTTTATCTGTATCATTAGTAACATTTCTTAATACTTTTGTGTCATCTGCAAATTTGAGTACTTTGCTAGATATGTCATCTTCCAAATGATTTACATACATTAAAAACAGAGACAACATCACAAATTTTAAATCTTATCAGGTATTGTTTACTAATTGGTCACACACACCAGCTTAATGAGTAATATACCAGGCTGTGCACAATTTGAGGCAGACTTTGTCACTATTATTGTGTGCGTAGCAGCATTCCTTGTTGGATATGAATAAAATTGGATTGCCCGTTACTAACCTACCAAGTAGTTGGTGTATTTATACAAAGAGAGAAAGGTCTGCATGAACGTGTCCCCATTTCATTATAAACACAAATACACCGGGAATCGACGGGGTATCGAGCTGCGAAAAATACACGAACTATTAAAAAGAGTATAGGACCTAATACTGATCCCTGTTGAACGCCACTCAAAACCGATTTCCCTTTTGAAATCTCACCACCTACTATTACTCTCTGTTTTCTGTGTGCAAGCCACTTTTCTATCCAGTTGATTATATCATTACCTATGCCATGGGCTTTTAGTTTAAGTAACGATCTTTGATGTGGCACTTTATCGAAAGCTTTCTGAAAATCTAAGTAGACAACATCCACTGGTGACTTTGTAATTTTTTTCAAAAAAACATAAGACATTGGTTAGACATGACCTTGCGTTTAGAAACCCATGTTGAATTGTATTTATTAATTTATGTTTTACAATGAATTCCACCATGTGGTCTCTAATTAATGTTTCGAGTAATTTACATGCAACTGATGCTAAACTCACTGCAAAAATGTAATTTACGTGAAATATTCACAATCGATATTGGATGTTGCACAAGTCATCGCATCGACCTGTTTATCTATGTTCGCCTACTGCAACTAGATTGCTTGGAACCCGGGATAATATGTTGTACGGTACGATGTCTTGGGATATGCAGTAGGTTGCAGTGGGGTCAACAAACACTAACTAAAATAAGTCCACCTCGTATGATAGTCTGGAACTGAAATTGGGAGATGTATTGATAAACATTATGAGTTTACCAGATTAAATAAAGATGTGCACAATCTGCACATCAAATGTAAGTAAAGGCAGTGGTGACATTCTTAGTGTTTAGTGGCGCAACTGCAGAAGAGCATAAAATGGTGTTTGTCCTGAACGCATACCTGAATATAATTATGCCCCTCTATTAATTTAGATTAAATACGGCCCCGGTGTTACAATGAACGTGTGCGTGCGTGCGTGCGTGCGTGCGTGCGAGCGTGCGTGTGTGATTGTTTTGGGTAGACATCAACTATCGCTTCTGCTACAATAGGATGATATCACACAATGCTTGTACATAGTTTATTGCGGTTCCTCACAATGTTCTGGTGAACATGAATGTATGACGAAATTATGATGTTGCTGTGAATAGTCGGATTCTTAACAAATAACATGCCTAGTCACAATTGTAACAACAGCCTAATTAGTATTATTATTATATATATATATATATATATATATATATATATATATATATATATATATATATATATATATATATATATATATATATATATATATATATATATATATATATATATATATATATAACAGAGACATAGAAAGAAATACAGTTAAAGAGAGGGGAATCAGACAGTGAGACGGAGTGTGTGTGTGTGTGTGTGTGTGTGTGTGTGTGTGTGTGTGTGTGTGTGTGTGTGTGTGTGTGTGTGTGTGTGTGTGTGTGTGTGTGTGTGTGTGTGTGTGTGTGTGTGTGTGTGTGTGTGTGTGTGTGTGTGTGTGTGTGTGTGTGTAAATATATTATTATTATTATTATTATGCGTTAGGTTAATAATCAATCAATAAATCAATACTATTCGAAACCGTTGTGTTTATATGAAGACATCTGTCTTTATAGAACATCGCAAACGAATTGACATAGTACAACATGTGACATGAACCAACATATTTACTCACCGTACAGCTCGACGACCATGGCGAAGGGCATGACGAGAACTGACATAGTACAACATGTGACATGAACCAACATGTTTACTCACCGTACAGCTCGACGACCATGGCGAAGGGCATGCCGAGAACTGACATAGTACAACATGTGACATGAACCAACATGTTTACTCACCGTACAGCTCGACGACCATGGCGAAGGGAATGCCGAGAACTGACATAGTACAACATGTGACATGAACAAACATGTTTACTCACCGTACAGCTCGACGACCATGGCGAAGGGCATGCCGAGAACTGACATAGTACAACATGTGACATGAACCAACATGTTTACTCACCGTACAGCTCGACGACCATGGCGAAGGTCATGCCGAGAACTGACATAGTACAACATGTGACATGAACCAACATGTTTACTCACCGTACAGCTCGACGACCATGGCGAAGGGCATGACGAGAACTGACATAGTACAACATGTGACATGAACCAACATGTTTACTCACCGTACAGCTCGACGACCATGGCGAAGGGCATGACGAGAACGGAGACGAGGAGGTCGGCGATGGCGAGAGACATGAGGAAGAAGTTAGTCATGTTATGGAGTCGTTTCTCCCAGCACACGGCCAGACACACAAGCACGTTCCCTATGATACTCGCAATGATTATCAAGGTTAACATGAGCGCCCCCCAGCGGAGGCCGGAGTTGACGGCGTCGTCACTAGGCGTCGGCTGTAGTGTGACATTAGCCTCGTTGAAAGGTGACAGTGGCTGAACCACGTATGTCATGTTGATGTAATCCGCAGCCTTGACCATGATGGTCAAGGCACCACGTTGCCGTTGTCCGGTGCTTTCTGTCAGAGCGACTGAATGTATTCCACGGTCATGTTTTGTAACTATGCACTGTATTGTACTGCAATGTACTGTACTGTGCTGTGTGGTACTGTAAGAATCGATGAGTGATTGTGTTTGTTGTTTATTGATGCGTTGTCTGTTTTAAATCGGTTTTGTTTGTGTCATTTGCTGACGTCACTCTTGTAGTTTCCATTATTGGACACGTGTCCCATATTCGTAGCTGTTGGTGCTGATGCGAGTGACATTTACAAAGATGATGCTTGTCAGTTGCTCATGGATAACTTTACGGTCATGTCTTGCTTGTTGATGTCACGATCCGATTATTCCTCGCCGGTGTTTGCGTTGTTGTCGGTGTGGCCGCTGTTGCCGGTGTGGTCGCTGTTGTCGGTGTTGTCGCTGTTGCCGGTGTGGCCGCTGTTGCCGGTGTGGTCGCTGTTGTCGGTGTGGTCGCTGTTGTCGGTGTGGTCGCTGTTGTCGGCAGCTGCGATACCTGCAGAATCAACGTCAAATGTTTGTTAGGAGCGTCAGGCAACTCGTTTGTCGTAGCTGAAGAAGGTAGTAGAAGGTAATAAAACGCGCACACAATACATTCGTACTGAGCAGAGTAGTCTAGTGGTCGTCACAGACCGCTAATGTTGGCAAGGGGGTCAATATCAATGAGCACACACTATTGAGATCATATGCGTTTCAGCCAACGTAAGAAATGCCTCTCTACGTATCGGCAATCATATACAATCGAAAACATTTCATACTTGCGCATGTACCAATATTATACATCATGGCATGTCCACATGTCCGATTAAACCAACATTGTTCCTCCGAAAGGCATCCAAATCCACGTCGCTACCAATATATTCCATCAGTTTACGTCCACATACAAGTTTAAGCCAACCACTTTTACGTGAAAATGTTTAAATCATCCAACCAACAGTTACCGTCATGGAATGGCAGAATCCATGCTGTATGAACGGATCATTCTATATATACCGACTCCGGTGTAATTCTCACATATTTACGTATCTGATTGATG
This sequence comes from Lamellibrachia satsuma, assembly GCA_033239005.1. Taxonomy (NCBI): domain Eukaryota; kingdom Metazoa; phylum Annelida; class Polychaeta; order Sabellida; family Siboglinidae; genus Lamellibrachia; species Lamellibrachia satsuma. Next base: position 745,008 of record BSQZ01000059.1, read on the forward strand.
CCGTCGGACAGACTCAGCAGCGATCGCTTGTCATTCGCAGCTATCGAAAGCAATTACCTGGTTTCGCTAGGCGCAAGTGCGTTTCAGCGAAGCTTCGCTGCTCCACGGAAGCGTTATATAATTGTCATTCAGCTCAATATTCCTGGAAGCCACGCGATGACACATTCACGGGAGACGAAACCATTCTGCAAAGAAGAGAGACAACAAGTGTAGTGACTGTGTAATGACCAAGAATGTGCGACGAAAGGTCTAATGAAAGATCCAGGTTCAGATAAAGGTATCTGTCAGCCACTGTAAGAGAGTCTGGCCACCCGCAGAGACCAATAGACGGTAGGTATGCCAGCACTCCTCAAACACACCGCAACGTTTTAATGCCGAAACTAATATGTACCTACTATGTGTATTGTCTGACTGTTCTTTATCATAAAACATCATGTTAAGTAAAATAAACTATACCTATTTTAATATGTTGACTGCCCAAATGTGTTTAGCGAATCACGATTGTTGTTCTACATAATTGGTGTTTGAAAAGAAACCGTTCAGCGCGTTATCACTCAGCTGCCGACAATGTCTAACAGGTGTGGAGGTTATCGGACGCAGTAGCAGTATATTTGATTTAAAATGTGGTTTGGCGTTGACAACAACGAAATATGCATAACTGAATCCGTTCCTAGTCAACGGCATCTGTTCAACACAGACGATGTTAATGAGCGCACATTCCATAGCATCTAAACAACTAGATCTGGTTTTGATTACACACATACTTGTATGTTGAGGTTTTTTTATCAGATCTTGGTTTCTGTTCCCGCGGCGAGTACAGTATGTGTTCATGTTGGCTTATTTAATTAATGTTTATAGGAATACCTGCTGATATCAACACAAAGCGTTCTTGCCCGCCCGCTGCTCAGAATTGCAAACGCAGGTAAATGTGTTTGAATGTCTATGAAATTTCATCTTAATATAGATAATGATGCCATAACTAAGGATCTAGTTTCGGATTTGGACTGATGTCGAATCTCGCTGACAAAGAATGTGTAGATGATTACCCATCAGTCGCTATGTCGAGGCTGAAGAGTTTCGGCCATCTAGTTCTGATATAGCTGTTGTTCCCATAGTTGAAACAGACATTGCAAGCATTATCGGCCGCCGCACCGACTCTTTGACCTAGCTCCCTGTTCACCTTAGATCATCAGGAAATATAATAAGATTTCGCCATCATTTGAAAAACTTGTCTATTTTAACCTTGCTTTACTGACCACCTGTAAATCGTCTACGTATCCATCCATTTGTTGACACCAATGTACTCCGGTGTTTGTATTGCTTAACCCTTTCGTTATGAAGCGCCTTTGAGCTCTGGTTTCCGAGGGTGATGGGCAATGAAAGTGTACATGTTCCTTACACCTCATCCCTAGCAAACGTGTTCCTTACACTTCATCCCTAGAAGACGTGTTCCTTACACTTCATCCCTAGCAAACATGTTCCTTACACTTCATCCCTAGCAAACGTGTTCCTTACACTTCATCCCTAGTAGACATGTTCCTTACACTTCATCCCTAGCAAACATGTTCCTTACACTTCATCCCTAGCAAACGTGTTCCTTACACTTCATCCCTAGTAGACGTGTTCCTTACACTTCATCCCTAGTAGACGTGTTCCTTACACTTCATCCCTAGCAAACATGTTCCTTACACCTCATCCCTAGCAAACGTGTTCCTTACACTTCATCCCTAGTAGACGTGTTCCTTACACTTCATCCCTAGCAAACATGTTCCTTACAACTCATCCCTAGCAAACGTGTTCCTTACACTTCATCCCTAGTAGACGTGTTCCTTACACTTCATCCCTAGCAAACATGTTCCTTACACTTCATCCCTAGTAGACGTGTTCCTTACACTTCATCCCTAGCAAACATGTTCCTTACACTTCATCCCTAGTAGACGTGTTCCTTACACTTCATCCCTAGCAAACATGTTCCTTACACTTCATCCCTAGTAGACGTGTTCCTTACACTTCATCCCTAGCAAACGTGTTCCTTACACTTCATCCCTAGCAAACGTGTTCCTTACACTTCATCCCTAGTAGACGTGTTCCTTACACTTCATCCCTAGCAAACATGTTCCTTACACCTCATCCCTAGTAGACGTATTCCTTACACTTCATCCCTAGAAAACATGTTCCTTACACTTCATCCCTAGCAAACATGTTCCTTACACTTCATCCCAAGCAAAGATGTTCCTTACACCTCATCCCTAGCAAACGTGTTCCTTACACTTCATCCCTAGTAGACGTGTTCCTTACACTTCATCCCTAGCAAACATGTTCCTTACACTTCATCCCTAGTAGACGTGTTCCTTACACTTCATCCCTAGCAAACATGTTCCTTACACTTCATCCCTAGTAGACGTGTTCCTTACACTTCATCCCTAGCAAACATGTTCCTTACACTTCATCCCTAGTATACGTGTTCCTTACACTTCATCCCTAGCAAACGTGTTCCTTACTCTTCATCCCTAGCAAACGTGTTCCTTACACTTCATCCCTAGTAGACGTGTTCCTTACACTTCATCCCTAGCAAACATGTTCCTTACACCTCATCCCTAGTAGACGTATTCCTTACACTTCATCCCTAGCAAACATGTTCCTTACACTTCATCCCTAGCAAACATGTTCCTTACACTTCATCCCAAGCAAATATGTTCCTTACACTTCATCCCTAGCAAAGATGTTCCTTTCAACACGAGTTCGACTCATCTAGAAAGCATGCAGCCTTGCAATTACTGCACGAACAATACTCGTTTACACACATCCAAATCTCGCCAGGTACAAATGTGTGCAAAGCGAGTGAACAAACCTTCGAAACAACAGCTAAATCTGTCGATGTCAGAAGAAGCATCACTGTTGTAGTAATATATAACAATAGGCCTTATAGCAAGTCGTGCCAAAAAATTAAGTCGTAATCGCTTTGTTGTCTAAATACATACTTCAATATAACCAATAAAATAGTTACTATAAACTTGATAGCTTAAAATTAACTGACGAGAGCGTCATTAAATGAATTGATGGAAACTTAACATACATATATAGGAAATATGTACGATATAGCGTTAATAGTGAACACATTATTTATTTCCTTTGAGATAATTACAAATAGTAACTGTTGATGTTAATCTAAAAACAACTAATGCGTAGGGACTGCCGAGCCCGCCCTCTGACGGGAAAGACGGTGATGCTATTTTCGTTTCAAAGACTGATTTTGTTACGACTGTTCTGCTTCCGTTTTGGCAATATTGCCATCCAGTGCTAACCGTTCCAGATGGCTAGTGGACAAGGAAAAAATCATATTTCATGCACAGCCCGCCATTATCACGTATGTGTAAATGTTACGCATATCCATTATTCTGGCATTAACACATTTGACAGTTTGTTCCATTCATTCATCACCCTCTGTGAAAATTATTACTTTTTCATGCCCGACCTATACTATTCCTTAACTAATGCTGCTTTGTGTGTTCTGGATATACTGCCATCTTTTAGTTTGAAGAACATATTCATGTCAATATCGTCACAACCACTCAATAGTTTAAAAATACATCTATTTACTCTCCTCTTTGTATCCTTGTTTCTAGTGTTGCCAAGTTGCTTCTTCACCTTAATTCACAGTATCTTCTTCACCTTAATTCACATTATCACGAACGTGCTGATAATCGAAATGTGCGAAAGCCGCAAAAACCAGTTACTCAGTCACAACTGAAGGACTGGACGCCGTACCTCATCCTAGTTGGGAAATTGGCGTGAAATTGCCTACGTGGAATGTCTTCATCAAGTCATACTTATCTTGGTGAACCTTCGCACAGGTGTATGCAGGTACATGGAGATGCCAAGTTCAGTTATCAGGAGGGAGAACATTCTCAACACTGTTGTTCGACCTCGGCAGTTCTTCCTCTTCTCAACAGAACATTTTCCAAGTGTGAATGGGGAACGTAGGAGAACGACAATAAGGAGATTACTTAAAAAGGTAGGAAAAACAGGTTATGTGAAAAAAGGCGCTAAAGAAGGAAATTTCCTTCCCAAAGCACGACAGAACGGAGGACTTCATTCAAGTTGGCTAATTGGCGTATGTTGACGCACTCGTTACAACTTTGCCGTCCGGAAACATCCATATGTGTTAGGTCCTTCCATTAGCCGGTAATGCGATCTTGTTAGCTAACGCCGCGGGGCCTGTGAAAATAAGAGTCCTTGTTACATATATCTTGTCGCCTCCGCAGTGACACGGAGGTTATCGCGTGACGATATCAATTAGCACTGAATGACTCTTGAATGATCACCCAGAGACCGTGGCCTACGGTCACGCTATGTCACACACACAATATCAGTGTACGGCATGTGTTGTTGATCCGATGTATCTCGCTGTGATGACGCACGTCTCTGTACGTGACCATTGTGTGATTTCAGTGAATAGACTGGCTATGGAATGACGAACTCCTGTTTTTACAAGGAGGCCGTTGATGAATTTGAAGTGTTGAAATAAACGACGGACCAATCGACATCAGACCGATATACCTCATGCTGAGTGACTGAGTGACTGAGTGACAGACTGAGCCTGCCTGTCTGCATACCTGCACACCTCCATATCTGCCTGTATGTATTTATGTATGTATGTATGTCTGCCTGTCTCTATGCATGCCTCTCTGTCTGTCTGTCTGTCTGTGTGCCCGACAGACTGCCAGACTGATTGATTATCAAATTGATTGACTGATTGATTGATTGGCTGACTCTATATCTGACTGACTGACTGAATGACCGAAGGGACACACGAATCAACAAATCGAACGAATGAACGAACGCTCGTAAGAAAGATATAATGACGATCGAACAGCACATCGCGGCCACATACCAATGTCAACAACAAACGTTCTAGTAAAATATATTACCTTCAACGCCGTCGTCAACAGCAATAACAACTACCAATACTAATACTACTGCTACTACTACTACTACTACTACTACTACTACTACTACTACTACTACTACTACTACTACTACTACTACTACTACTACTGCTACTACTACTACTACTACTAATACTACTGTTACAACTACAACATAGCACATTGTATTATAATTGATAAGTACGACTTATTCGACATCCATCTCATCAACGAGCTTATGCCTCTTGGCGAAGGAATCTCCTTATTGGTTTCAAATCACATATTTGCCTACTGGGACCTCGCAGTGTGTTCGGTTTGAGAGCACTAACAAGGAGTAACATCACACCGGCATGGACGGCACTTGGCGCATATTGAAGCGATGAATGATTGACGAAGAGAGCTGGGACCGTCACGCAATCAACGCCGTTATTGGCTTTAATCGGCAGCCTTCACGCTGCAGAGTTGAATGTGCTCAGTGTAATATTACATCTAAACGGTAACGGTCATCGACACTCCTACACTATACTAATTTCGTGGTCGGATGATCGACACGCCTATGCCCGTGGTCGGATCATCGCGCGGTCACTGCTGAACGTCATGTCTGTCAACAACAGGCCAATATCCATATATTGCGAAACGCCCACACACTGAGGTATAATACAACGGAACCGCCCACAATGTTGCCCATGGGCCGCTTCATTGAGGCGAGTTCAAGATAGGGTGTGGACTTATGCGAACGAGATCGCTATAAAACACTAGCACTAACTACGACAATGGTCGTGGTATTCAGTGTTTTTTTTTACAATGACTAAGGTTGTCAGATCGGACGCGTAGTTTCACTGCTGAAATAAACCAATATATGTGAACACAGCATCTCCCTTTTCCAATGCACATGAAATGGCCAGTGTTTAGATCACGTTGCGCACGTGATTAAAAAAAACCGATACAGTAATCGAAACACAACATTTATCATGAATTAATGGATTTATTTGCGAAGTATATTTGACTACGTGAACGAACCAGACCTTATTAAATTTCATTACTAGATAAAATGGCTTAACATCACACGTACTATTGCGTAAATTGATTTAAAGTTGATTGGCAATGGTGGTTAAATTCCATAATGACGGATCATGTATTGACGACTTGGATCCAGCCATTTGGATAAATACCAGCTCCAATGCGTGCATGTTTTATTGATGCATTCATTCTATGTTGCATAATGTAGTGAATACAGTTATTAGACCACAGCAATTGTCTTCCGTGCTGGATTGAGCTACACGCGTAAGTTTTTTTAATCTATATTGTGCCGCAGTTGCCAACGCGCTGCTTGGTGCATGGTGTAGCTTTGGTGGAAAACTACTCACGAAATAATTTAACGGCCCAATGCAACGTTCTTTCCAGGGATGGGTCTATAGTAAAAACTTTTGCAAATAAAACAATTAATTACTAAGAAAAATATTAAACATATTTTTTAGGAGCAGTTAAAATACTTTTTATTTAGGTATCAGAGAGGGGTACACGCATATAATACTGATGCAAATTGTTGTTTATTGGACGTAAGTAAAACAATAATTGTGAACACTAAAATTTTATATATATATATATATATATATATATATATATATATATATATATATATATATATATATATATATATATATATATATATATATATATATATATATATATATATATATATATATATATATATATATATATATATATATATAAATAAATTGCATCGTAGGCATCAACTTTTATGTTTATGGCCCTTTAAAATTGTGCCGTGTGATTCGCGAGTTTTTAAAAATCATAAAATCACCCCTGGATAGATATATTAAGCTAAGCATCACTACTCTGGTTAACTGTGGACCAAGGTTTATAGAATCTGCCCTAAAAACCAATGTAACGTTTGTCAAGTGGGACAACACCCAATGAATTGAAAAGTTTATTTGTACTGCCTCAGACGTACAGCTGAAATAGATATATAAACTAGCATTTGGAACATACGTAGATAATAAGCGGTATTTGTTTTTGGAAGGCCAGGAAAAGTATTTTTTTGCAGTATTTGTTATTTAAAATAAAAAAGTGGTAATTAAAATTATTTTAAATAAAATAATATTTTTTTTATTTGCGGAAATACAAATTAATACACTAAATGACCCAGCACTGGTTGTTTCTTGTAAAAAAACAAAAACGCCTAAATAAATAGCATGCGCCGATTCTCAAACGGCAATTGCATTTTACGTATCGTTAGGTCCGTAATTTATTAATACAGAATAATGTAATCCTGTGATTTCATATCCAGGCACAATATCATGTATGTTCTAACTGCTGTTTCCTGTGTGGAACTTTATGATTTGTTTAAAAGGTACATGTTTGTGGATATTGAGTCCTAATAAAGATAGAAATATTATTTAGTGATAACGTCGCTGAATTTGCCCGTCACGTGTTCTACGAATGTTTCTTTACGAGATACGGACATGTAAATACTGACCGAATGACCTCCATTAGTTAATACGCCAATTATCAGTATCATAAGTTATTTCAAAGAAGACATACATACGTTTTACATGCTATGCAATAAAGATATCGAAGAGCAGCTATGACGGTACAAAACCGAAAAAAAACTAGTAATTTTACTGTAGCCACAAATTTAAGAATGAGTTGACTCCCAGGTTTTTTGCCTCAACACGGCAGGCCAAAAAACACTAGCGCTTAATTAGCAATTTCACTGCTTCAGACATATAGCAGAAATTGTATTAAAACAATATTTGCTAAATGCAAACATAATTATACTATATTCCGCCATGTTTACTATGTAGTCTGAAGTCATAAAAAATACTAAATCTTGCCAACCGTTTTCCATTCGTGAAAGAGAAAAGGGAGACGCATGTATTTATTACGTTCACTCGTTTAGCTCGTAAACGCGAGTCAATCAGTGGAATATGAGACAGATATCATCAACCATGTAAACATGACGTCACTGGAACACAGCACAAACACAAATCCTCGACCTTTATGGTCCGTAATGCAAATATGTACGTTGACACCTGATAGGCGTTGCGTAAAAGTAAATAAGATCATTTATTATGCGATACATCCGTTCTCACATCCCACGCAAACAACCAGTGTGACATGGTGCTACTGCTTGTCTAGAAAAGAGGAACAAATTGCGACAATTACTACTGTTTTATACGCTTCAGCGTGACATACGCTTGACATTGATTATTCGATGGATTGTCACGAAAGCATAATTATGTGTGTGCTATTATTTGCATCTTAGCCAATTCTTAACCAATTCTGACAAACCAGTTTGAACAATATCGATTTAATTCCAATGAAATTAATATATATATATATATATATATATATATATATATATATACATACAGGTGTTTGAACTCTATTTAATTCCAATGAATATTTATACAGGTGTGCATAAAGAACGTAAATTATCAATATCAGTAATATATATTTGATAATATAATACTTACTACTTCTTCCCTTGCAATATTGCAATTCGACAAGGCGTAAATTTATCACCACTAATGTTTGCAATATGTTTGAATGATCTCGAAACACATCTAGCAAATGACTATGGGCGCTAACATACATTTCTAGTCTAATGGAACATATATTTGAAAATGAGGATATTGTTTTGTATTTGAAGCTTGTTGTGCTACTGTATGCTGATGGTACAATGCTATTAGCAGTCACCTTCTGAGTTACAGTCTGTCCTTGATGTTCTAATTAGCTATTTCGAAACTAGGAAACTGTATGATAATACTGTATGATAATACTGTATGATAATACTGCCAAAACTAAGGTGTTGGTGTTCTCAAGGGGTAATATTACAACATGGCCAGAATTTAGATTTGGATCAAATAAGCTTGACATTGTAGATAACCATACCTATCTAGGCATTAAGTTTAAATATAATGGTAGATTTTGTAAAGTAATCAGACATTTATATGAAAATACAAGCCGAGGAATGTTTTGTCTAATTGCTAACGCTGGGAAGCTAAAACTTCATGATACCCAGTGTGAACTGTCTAATTCCGTTACATGCCCCATTTTGTTTTATGGATGTGAAGTTTGGGGATGTGAAACAATTATGTTAATTGAAAAGCTGCATAGGATTTTTTTTTATTTTAGTAGGGATAAAAATAAAAACAATTATTTTTATGGTTTATGGGTAACTTGGTCAATTAACTCTACAAATTGAAATGAACAGTATATTATTGAATGTTTGGGGGACTGTTGAGAGGAAAGGAATTTAAAGTTTATTGCATTATGTATAAATTATTATATCGATTATATATTAAAAAATAAATTTGATTCCTCCTGGATGACTCAGGCTAAATATATATTAAATAGCATTGGCCTATACAATGTGTGGCTAAAACAAGGAATAGTGTATGTTAAACGGTTTAAAGCGGTTGTCAATTTAAAACTGACTGATCGGTATAATAAGCAATTGAGTAGTAACATTCGCAATGGTGATGGGTGTACAACCTAAAGAATAATTAAATATGATATGAAAATAAAGAAATATTTTCTAGTTTTAAAAATAAATTTACCTAGGCCTGTGTACATCTCTTACTTGTAATCATCAGTTGCCGATTTAGCAAAGGCAGGTATAGTGGAATTGACAGACGAGAGAGAATATGCACTCTATATGATTGTAATTATGTGGGGGATGATATTAATTATTTTTGTAAACGTATTTTAGTCAAGAAGCTAGACAAACGTTTATTCTATATATTATTGTGTGAGGCCAGACAATTTAAAATGGACCAGTTGTTTAATTACTCAAGCCATGCAAAGCTAATTAAATTATGCAAATTCGTACAGGAGATTTTAAATAGTTTTAAGCTGAAAGTTGAACTTCCTGCAATACTTTTTTGAGAATACAATTGAATTTAATTTAATTCATGTGTATTTTCTAAGACGATGTATTTATAATTATTATATTTTAGTATGGGCGTTAAGGATAAACAGCGCACGCCACAGTCGTGGCTTCAAATAATGAGTTTCGCTTCACAGAAAGACGCTTGGCATGTTCCAGATAATAAACTAGTTGGACAGTTTTGCAACATTGTCACGTCAACACCAACATAATCTCGTACGGATTCCCTGCCTACTTTCATCTATTCTCAGCGACGATGATACTTCTGACGATATAGGACTGTCAATCACCTATGAAGCGCATCGTCGTTGCCTTTCGTCATACTTTTGGTAAAACACTTATGGCACATTGACCCGCCGTTGTCGTCCGGAGGTTGTACACCTCCATTCTCTTCCCGTTATGACGTGTGACGTTATAACAGCGGGAGCTTACTTCTGATCTAGTCAAACCATCGCGTCGCTGTTTTTTCTCTCGTCCGCTCTTCTTTGAAATATTGCTAGAAAGTTTGGTCAATGATAACATATCTTGTCAAACCAAACCACAGGAGTCTTTTGTGAATGTGTTGTCTCTGATGCGGATATTTTGCGACATGTCTGCCCTGGTAATCAATCTAATAGCCCACAGGAAACGTATCTCACACATGCAACGTATCTCAAACACCTCAAGAGATTGTGTCTCATGTGATCGCAATGTCCAAGCCTCCGCATCATAGAACGCTATTGTCAGTATAAGAGCCCAGAATTTTTGTGCGTTCAGTCTTGTTGAGATGCCTGAAAAACTCTCTCCCAGGCTCGGTTTACTTATAATTGGTGTGAACATTTAAATAACAACAGCATGCAGTATTATGGACTAGGATACTCACATTAAAACATATGATGTCGGTAGCATGGAGCGTCCCATGTACAGAATATAATGTAAACACCGTTAACACATAATTAATATCATGTGATCAGCATTTGCGCATTGTATCAACAAATGTATTTACACATATATACATATTAAAATGTGCATTTGCGCATATCTATAAGATGCATTACACATAAGGTATCAATTAATAATAATTTAAGATCCACACATGTTATTTTAAGATTCACAAATGTAACAATTACGGATAAGACAGTATGATTAATAATTCCTGATGAAATAGGTTTTGACAGGAACCATATAGAGTGTGCGTGTGTGTGATATTTGGAGTAATCCTAACCGTCTCTAAGATGTTGTGTCAGGCGCGATAGCATACCGGTTAGAAGGCCGGACTCTCAATCGAGAGAACCCGGTTTCAAATCCCACTGCGGTCGCTTCGAACGTTTGACAAGTTTGATCACCCCACGTTGCCACAGTTCACTCAGTTGTATAAATGAGTACCTGGCAATACAGACAGTGGTGGATATGTGAACGAATAACCTTCGCGTAGCAATTGCAGCGTGGCTGAATACTTCCCAAAGAAGTTGAGATGGCCTTGGAATGAACTGGTGTGCCAGGGGGTGAAGTGTAAAGCGCTTTGAGCAGTCCAGATACCGCGCTATATAAGAACATACCTTTACTTTAATTTTATATACATTTGGTGCTTATTCATGACTAACTCTAAAAAAAAAGTGTAAGACTGCTATTTCTTCCCAGTTTTTTTAACCGTACACTTTGATGATTTTATTGTCACCGACCTGAAGTAGCGTGTTCGACAAATCTTACATTCTTATTTTAATCCACATGGAATATGTTGCCAGGCATTTCTCGATCAAACAAAACATATTTGGTCACCACGTCTGACACGCCCATATGCAGCCAGCCAGCAAGCAAGCCAGTCAGCCAGCCAGCCAGCCAGCCAGTCAGCCAGTCAGCCATTCAGTAAGCCACCATAAATGTAACCCTATGACAAGCACGACTGCGGTACTCCTTAAATATTCCCATATCCCTTTTCAAAATAAATGTTGGGGAAATAATAGGTAATAAAAGTGAGCACCGTTTCAAATCCACTGACCCTTTATTTCTTACAATATCAACCCGGAAGTAAAACATTGATCTTTATTTCTTTCAATATCAACCCGGAAGTAAAACATTGATCTTTATTTCTTACAATATCAACCCGGAAGTAAAACATTGATCTTTATTTCTTACAATATCAACCCGGAAGTAAAAAATTGATCTTTATTTCTTACAATATCAACCCGGAAGTAAAACATTGATCTTTATTTCTTACAATATCAACCCGGAAGTAAAACATTGATCTTTATTTCTTACAATATCAACCCGGAAGTAAAACATTGATCTATCCCTGTTTCAGTACTTCGCAAGGCATCATTGCCCAAACGACGTGACGTCATCACGACTGCCTCGTCAGTTTGCATGAGACGGCGCAGACGATTCATCCTCAAGTAATCTCTGTCGTTACAAGGCGCTTGAAATAACCTCGCAGGAAGTCGACAGGCGTCCCGTTGAGCCCTCAGTCGAGTGCATAGCGATCAATTTCGCTTTAGTAATTCCATTGCGATTCCATCACATTGCGATTCCATTCCATTGCGATTCCATATTTCCTAGAATATATTATGACAGGACGACTCGTTTGTGCAAATGGGTTATTTAGTTTTAATGAAATCATCGGGAAAAAAAACTATTATATTATTTTTGACCGAATCCGTTCAAAATTGGGCGAAGACCCGAAGGGATTATACTTAGCTGAATCAGTTATATTCCGTGATATAAACTATTTTATTATTTTTGACCGAATCCGATCAAAATTCGGCGAAGACTCGAAGGATTATGCTAAGCTGAATCAGTTATATTCCGTGATATTAGGCGATCGATTAAATGGTGAAATTTTTTTTAAGTTGAGGAAATAAAGGCGTGATTTTTTGGATACAAAACTAACGGTCGCCATAGGGCCATGGGGCGACACGTACACACGTAACCTGGTGATGTCGTATAGCAACATACACAACTTGGAGAGCGACGCCAATGATCGATGCAATTAGAATCTGACTATCCAGAAGGGAAAAGAAGACGAGAAACGAACCACACAACTGTCTGGTAAGAGGACCACAGAAAAAAAGGTATGAAAATCCTGCAGCTTCCGTGCTCACTGCCTCCACAAGTGACATTTGTGTATTTTAATAGTTGTCATGGAATCGAGTAACTTGGCATCGCAGAATCATGGGCAAATGAAGATATAGTAGATGCTGAGTTAGCACTGACAGGCTATGCAATATTAAGAAGGATAGACGAGAAAGAAGGGGAAGTGGAGTAATTTTATATATTAACGAATCTATCCAAGCACATGAAATAACATTGAAAGTGAAGCAGATTGTGAGGAAGCAATTTGGTGTAACATTGTTACCAGGAACTCAACATTAACAATAGGAGTAGTTTATCGTAGTCCCAACATAGGACAAGAGGAATATGTAAAATTACAAAAGGCGATAAGGGAGGTGAGCAAGGGGGAATGTGTTATAATAGGTGATTTTAACCATGACCATATACAATGGGAATCATTAGAGAGTGCTGGAGGTGACAAGAAGTACACGAACCTTTGGTGACCATAACCAAATCCATTTTAATATAAAAGTAAAAAACAGGGAATACATATAAAAAACAATGGAGAAGGTACTTCAACAAAGGCAAATATAAAGAGATGAGAACATATCTAGCAAATATAGATTGGAATAACTTGTTGAAGAACAAGACAGCAACAGAATGCTGTACTTGTTTTAAATATGAGATTGAGGGCATTATTGAGAATTTTTTTCCATTAAGAAAACAAGGGAAAAGGTCCAGGAAGAAACATCTGTCAACAGAGGCTATTAGAAAAATTGCACAAACAGATGCTGTTGGGGTATATAAACACACTGGAATTGTAGAAGACTACACAAACTACAAAGAGGCACTTAACCTAGCTACAACTAAAATTAGAAAATCTAAAAGAACCTTTGAAAAAATTGGCAGGTAATATAAAAAATGACGGCAAGAATTTCTATGCTTATGTAAGGAGTAAACAGAACGTTCGAGATAAGGTCGGACCAGTGGAAAATAACAGGGGAAACATAGTTTCAGATGGGTTTCAAATGGCAGAGGTCCTGAATGAGTATTTCAGCTCAGTATTTACCACAGAAGATATCAGCTCACTTCGAGTTCCATTTACTAAATTTGAGAGAAATAAATCAGAACATTTAGGGCAGTTATATGTAACTCCTGTAATTATAGGAAACATAATTAAGAAGATGAAAGATAATAAATCACCTGGAGTTGATGGGATACCACCAAAACTGCTTAAGGAAAATGTTGAGCAAATTAGTACACCACTTGCAAAATTGTTTAACTTGTCACTAGAAGAAGGAATAGTTCCATCAGAATGGAAAGAAGCAAACATTACGCCGCTATTTAAGAAGGGATCGAGGAAGAAGCAAGAAAATTACAGACCAGTGAGTTTAACATCAGTTGTATGTAAATTACTCGAAACATTAATTATAGACCACATGGTGGAATTCCTTGTAAAACATAATTTAATAAATACATCTTAACATGGGTTCCTAAAAGCAAGGTCATGTCTAACCAATCTCTTGTGTTTTTGGAAGAAATTACAAAGTGGGTAGATAACGGGTCACCAGTGGATGTTGTCTACTTAGATTTTCAGAAAGCTTTCGATAAAGTGCCACACCAAAGATTGATACTTAAACTAAAAGCCCATTGTATAGGTAATGATATAATCAACTGGATAGAAAAGTGGCTTACACACAGAAGACAGAGAGTAATAGTAGACGGTGAGATTTTAAACTGGAAATCTGTTTTGAGTGGGGTACCACAGGGATCAGTATTAGGCCCTATACTGTTTTTAATATATATATTTTATATATATATATATATATATATATATATATATATATATATATATATATATATATATATATATATATATATATATATATATATATATATATATATATATATATATATATATATATATATATATGATTTAGAAGATGACATATCTAGCAAAGTACTCAAATTTGCAGATGACACAAAATTATGCAGAAAGGTTACATCTGCTACAGATAAACACAGTTTACAGGATGATCTAGATAAATCAGTTAAATGGTCAGAAAAATGGCAAATGTTATTCAATTGTGGGAAGCCCAAATTTATACACATAGGGCATGGAAACATGGACGAAGAATATAAAATGGGAGATGCTGTACAAGGTAGAACCACACAAGAAAAGGATTTACGAGTAACATTTAGTGCTGATATGAAAGTTTCAGAGCAATGTGGGATTGCTGCTTCAAAAGGAAATAAAATTCTAGGGCTAATTAGGAGAACTATCACGTATAAGGAGAAACAGCTAATTGTACCCTTGTACAAAGCAAGAGTTATACCACATTTGGAATATTGTATTCAAGCATGGAGGCCGTATCGTAAAAAGGACATAGACAAGCTAGAAAGAATACAACGAAGAGCAACCAAAATTATTCCAGAATTGAGAGACCTTAGTTATGAAAGTCGCTTATTTCAATGTGGTTTGACAACACTAGAGACCAGGAGACAAAGAGGAGACCAAATAGAAGTATATAAAATATTGAACAGTTATGAGGATGTTGATAGGAATATGTTCTTCAAACTTAAAGAAGGCAGTAGAACCAGAGGACACACAGCAGCATTAGTTAAGGAGCAGTGTAGGTTGGACATGAGAAAGTGCTGTTTCTCGCAGAGGGTGAGAAATTAATGGAAGAAACTGCCAAAATGATTGTGTGAATTAGTAGTGTGAATTTGTTTGGAATATTGTATACAAGCATGGAAGTCGTATCGTAAGAAGGACATAGACAAGCTAGAAAGAATACAAAGAAGAGCAACTAAACTTATTCTAGAATTAAGCGACCTTAGTTACGACATTTAATGCTAGATGTGTGAATATGTTTAAATTGACACACATATATATATATATATATATATATATATATATATATATATATATATATATATATATATATATATATATATATATATATATATATATATATATATATATATATATATACATACATACATACATACATACATATATATATATATATATATATATATATATATATATATATATATATATATATATATATATATATATATATATATATATATATATATATATATATATATATATATATATATATATATATATATATATATATATATATATGATAAAAGGCAACACATAGATGATAAATTTTTTGGACTCTCGATAAGCCAATGGCTTCCTTGTCCACTTGCCATCTGGAACTTGTTGTTTGGGATGGCAATCTTGTTAAATCTTGTTAAATATTGTGCTCAACATTATGATAAATCATGCATCAATGGAAATTAAACCATCACCAAGGAGGTATACACGTGGAAATATGGTGTATGTGAAAGTAGCTATAGTGTTATAACATTAAATTATATAACTTTTATATTCGTTAGGGTTTAGATTTTGAAACATGCACATTATTACCTACCAACGTTTGCAGTTTGCAATAACAAGTGATACAATGAATGCGATTACACAAGTCGGTGTATACTGGTGTGTAATTACCACCCATTACATGAAGAGAACAAATGTCCCCGAACAATCACAAAGAGCGCTCGCTAAATCCCCAAAGTCTCATTCAAAATATATTCTTCCAACTTGCTTCCCATATGCCAGGTGCTAGACGAGTGGGGAAGTGATGCCCAATGTTGAATAGAATTGCGGGCTTGCCCAGCTTCGGACATTACTAATATTATAAGGGTGTGTAAATTATGCTGTTGATGTTTTATGCTTCACATAATAATCGACAAAACAGCATGATTATAAGTTATGGATAAAACTGTACCCTATGAGACGTGTGGGCCTGCTTACTGGTGTGTCATTAACGCTCGCCAGATAGCAGCACCAACACAACAATACAACAACAATACAACAATACAATACAACAATATTTTTTACTTTATTACTTTACAACAATACTTTAATCATTTAAACAATACACACAAGGAATGCACTAGCAGACCGCAGTCTTTCGCCACAGGAATGCGAAGGCATGTAAAAATTCCAGCCTTGTCTTGTAGATGATAGGACGCAGAAAGTATTTGAAACAACAGTCGGAAACTGTTGGAACAAACAAGATGTAGATAACCCAGTTTGTCGTATCGCGCCAACGTAGCTTCCTTCAAACAACCAGCATTCGATGTGATTACAATGAATGCTCCATCCCTGGGCGTCTATATTGCATCGACGGCGCACCGACATTCCTATGACGAAATGTTAGATATATTTGCTACAAAACTGCCATATTCTTCAAATGCGAGCTAGATCAATTGCTCAGTGTCAATTACCTCCGTTCACAAACCCTACTATCACCCCAAATGTCTACCGATGGACATTTACTCCAAACCACTAATCCCCGGTAATTGACCACGGAAGCCAGAAGAAATTCCAGCCTTGTCTTGTAGATGATAGGACGCAGAAAGTATTTGAAACAACAGTCGGAAACTGTTGGAACAAACAAGATGTAGATAACCCAGTTTGTCGTATCGCGCCAACGTAGCTTCCTTCAAACAACCAGCATTCGATGTGATTACAATGAATGCTCCATCCCTGGGCGTCTATATTGCATCGACGGCGCACCGACATTCCTATGACGAAATGTTAGATATATTTGCTACAAAACTGCCATATTCTTCAAATGCGAGCTAGATCAATTGCTCAGTGTCAATTACCTCCGTTCACAAACCCTACTATCACCCCAAATGTCTACCGATG
Organism: Lamellibrachia satsuma; assembly: GCA_033239005.1. NCBI lineage: Eukaryota > Metazoa > Annelida > Polychaeta > Sabellida > Siboglinidae > Lamellibrachia > Lamellibrachia satsuma. The sequence continues at coordinate 762,613 of BSQZ01000059.1, forward strand.
GACATTTACTCCAAACCACTAATCCCCGGTAATTGACCACGGAAGCCAGAAGATAGCATGACATCGTGTCAAACTTCGACTAAAACTTGTTTAATGACACAATTATCTCAAACATACATCAATTGAGCCAGGTTGAGTTGTCAATCGGATTGTTTATGATTCGAATATTGCTGTTAAGGCTTGTCGGATCGCAAATCTGACATATATGTTTGGTTGAAATCCGTATTGTTGATCTGAAATTCTGAGAATAAGGAAACAATCTAAGCACCTGAATTTCCTATTACGATTGAGTGGTGCCACCTATCAGAGTGTGAAATAATACCTACATAAAGCAAAAATAGGTCTGCTATCGTAGGCAACATATCTCACATCGTCCGACTCCCAGATGACCTACACTGATGCACGTTATAATAAATCGTCCGTATCGCATCACTTAAACAACGAATACATTATTTACCTCGAGATAATTGTTGGCCATAGAGCGTATTTACAAAATCCCTGACTTGAAGAACACCATATTTAACTTTTAAGTCCCTGACGATCGACCGATTGTGAATGTTTTGTCCCAACGGTTCTCGTGCCACCTGTTGAACGCATCGACCAGTATGTGTATTTCACTGGGCGACATTGCTTATTCCAGAACGTACATATAGCCTTCCTGGAACAACGAACCTCACTGTAGCGAACGTACAGAGCAACAAATAACTGTCCATTGTAATGAACTGGCATTCACAGTAATGAACCACGGCCCACTGTATGCGCCAACAACTGTTTCTGCGCAATACGCACGTCAGTTATATGGTTGAGAGAGATAAGTACTGGTGGGAATTAATTGCTTTATCTCGCAGCGACGAGGTAATAGGTCTGATGGTCAATTGTGATTCGAGCAACCGCTGCCGGGTGCATCTAGTTGACTATTGATTTTCCCATTAAAACCAAAGCTAAAAGTGAGTGAGTAAATTCCACGCTGTGCATACAACTACAATACATAACGAACCCTAACCCTTTGTATTCCAATGTCTTAACATCTTCCTGTTGTAAACTGTATTTTCTAAAAACAAAGTATCTATGGAAGGTACTACAATGTGTCGACCAAACCATATGGATGTTGTCTTCGTTACGGGGATCCTTCTTTCACTGACACGTGCACGCTGCCAACCTCCTCGCCACCAGTGGGCTGCCGAGTACAACAGTACCCTGGCAAATATACCCATTGAAAAGTGGAACTTAGTGTTGCCGCATTAACCAATGTTCTACGTCCCTATGACTTTCAAGCATTTTTGATGTGGCCAATCGTTGACGTTGTTGCATGTACTGTTCGTGACGTAGCTTAACTTTATTTGGCAATGGACCCGTAGTCGTTGGTCGGACGGGTTATTACTGGAAACGCCATTCGAAATTTAGCGGTGCGCGTCTATTTCCCAGATAGACGTTGACCAAGACACGAAGTGGAACGAAATACACGATTCAGCCGAAAAGCTGAAAGGTCCACGTTTCAACAGGTTTATTTGTCAGGGGTTGTGGATTACTACTACCACCACCCCTGGCATAGGGTGGTACTACTACCACCTCTGGAATAGGGTGGTACTACTACCACCCCTGGCATAGGGTGGTACAACTACCACCCCTGGAATAAGGTGGTACCACTACCACCCCTGGCATAGGGTGGTACTACTACCCCCTCTGGATAGCGAGGATGGCTGCTGCAGTACTTGCGTAGCCCACAAATGTCCTCGAAACGGAGACCACGTCAACACCACTGGCGCTGTTGTCGTCTGCCATCCCCCGGAAGATTAACTAACTTTATGTTCCTTGTTGCTGGTACGATGTCTTGACACTGCGTGTGCCAACGTATCCCTTACTCGAAACACGTGAGGGTGTACGTACCAGCATCAGACCGTCCCGTACACAGCTGGGTTACGCCAGTTGGATCATTTCTAGTGGTGTATTGCAAGATGCTAGAAACGCATAAAAAATCATTATTTAATTTCCAGGATACGTCAGGTCTGACGTACATAGCTACCACGAGAAAACGGATCACAACTTTACTGAGTCCATCACATGTTGAGTTTGTTGTGCCCACACCGCACTTGTTTGGTTATAAAATTGTAGGAATATATTTCTACTTTTCGTTCCTGCCGACTGTTGCCTGGCCAGCAATTACTCTGAAACGCGTTAAATAACACAACATGTTGATTTAATCCATTAGACCAGGCAGTGTAAATATAAAATAAATCGATGAACGAACTACCAACGGCTTGATCATTACTCTATGCATGCTTCCGTATATGTCATTGCAATGACTCCGTGGTACAATTTCACCGATAAACCGAGTGGCCGCAAGCGATGCATATACTTTGGTGATTCGTGGAAAATGCTAAATGCTTAAAGTGACTACACGACGTTATATCATACAATTTTCCCGATAACCTGAACCACTACATTAGTGTTCCGTGAAAACTAAACGGAATGATTCTAAAGTGACTGCGTGATGTCGTCATGTCCGCCGTTAAAGCGCCTTAATGGACATATTGTATGACCCGGGCTCGGAGCTAACGTCACGGAGACCGAGCGTGTTTACCGCGCCACGACCACGGAAAATCGGTTAATGCAGCTTAAAAGTAGTAAATGGTTACTATATGAACTTCGAACCATTCGACGCGGGGGCGCAGAATGACATGAATGTGTTGTTCACCATTAACGGCAATCGCGCATGGCGGCGTTTTCAACACTGCTAGAAACATGTGATTTCCATTAATATTTTCAGCATGTCAATAAGATAGTGGATGTGAATAATTTTCATAATTGCTGATGGTCAAGTATTTTAGTATATATATATATATATTTATATATATATATATATATATATATATATATATATATATATATATATATATATATATATATATATATATATATATATATATATATAACACGTTAACATGGCCACGACTGCAATATTGCACTGTGTGCTGACCACTGTGTGCTGACCACTGTGTTCAAACTGTCTTGTCCTCATAGAACATTACTTGACAACTCCCGTCTTCCCTTGTCACATCCGTTTGTTCCGTCCTCTCCACGAGTCATCTCCATCTATCGAGATCTTCTGCCATTATCGTCCACCCTTGGTTGTTTACCTTAACACTGTATATCCATCATAATATAACCATTCTTCTGCTCTTTTTACTACATCTTACATGTCCATTGCTCACTTTGTTAGCTTGTCCAAACTCAGCATTTGTATGTGTCCTGTCCACCGCAGTCTTCCCGTCCCCACTCAGTCTTTGTATGTGTCCTGCCCACCGCAGTCTTCCTGTCCCCACTCAGTCTTTGCATGTGTCCTGCCCACCGCAGTCTTCCTGTCCCCACTCAGTCTTTGTATGTGTCCTGTCCACCGCAGTCTTCCTGTCCCCAATCAGTCTTTGTATGTGTCCTGTCCACCGCAGTCTTCCTGTCCCCACTCAGTCTATGTATGTGTCCTGCCCACCACAGTCTTCCTGTCCCCACTAACTCTCTGTATGTGTCCTGTCCACCACAGTCTTCCTGTCTCCACTCACTCTCTGTATGTGTCCTGTCCACCGCAGTCTTCCTGTCCCCACTCACTCTCTGTATATGTCCTGTACACCACAGTCTTCTTGTCCCCACTCACTCTCTGTATGTGTCCTGTCCACAGCAGTCTTCCTGTCCCCACTCAGTCTCTGTATGTGTCCTGTCCACCGCAATCTTCCTCTCCCCATTCAGTCTCTGTATGTGTCCTGTCCACCGCAGTCTTCCTGTCCCCACTCAGTCTCTATATGTGTCCTGTCCCCACTCACTCTCTGTACGCGTCCTGTCCACCGCAGTCTTCCTGTCTCCACTCAGTCTCTGTATGTATCCTGTCCAAACTCACTCTCTGTATGTGTCCTGTCCACCGCAGTCTTCCTGTCCCCACTCTGTCTCTATATGTGTCCTGTCCCCACTCACTTTGTGTACGTGTCCTGTCCACCGCAGTCTTCCTGTCTCCACTCAGTCTCTGTATGTGTTCTGTCCACACTCACTCTCTGTATGCGTCCTGTCCACCGCAGTCTTCGTGTCCCCACTTAGTATCTGTATGTGTCCTGTCAGCACTCACTCTCTGCACGTGTCCTGTCCACCGCAGTCTTTCTGTCTCCACTCAGTCTCTGTATGTGTCCTGTCCACCGCAGTCTTCCTGTCTCCACTCAGTCTCTGTATGTGTCCTGTCCACCGCAGTCTTCCTGTCTCCACTCACTCTCTGTACGTGTCCTGTCCACCACAGTATTCCTGTCCCCACTCAGTCTGTGTATGTGTCCTGTCTCCACTCAGTCTCTGTATGTGTCCTGGCCACTGCAGTCTTCCTGTCCCCACTCAGTCTTTGTATGTGTCCTGTCCACCGCAGTCTTCCTGTCCCCACTCAGTCTCTGTATGTGTCCTGTCCACCACAGTCTTCCTGTCTCCACTCAGTCTCTGTATGTGTCCTGTCCATCGCAGTCTTCCTGTCCCCACTCAGTCTCTGTACGTGTCCTGTCCACCGCAGTCTTCCTGTCCCCACTCAGTCTCTGTACGTGTCCTGTCCACCGCAGTCTTCCTGTCCCCACTCAGTCTCTTTACGTTTCCTGTCCACCGCAGTCTTCCTGTCCCCACTCAGTCTCTGTACGTGTCCTACCCACTGCAGTCTTCCTGTCCTCACTCAGTCTCTGTATGTGTCCTACCCACTGCAGTCTTCCTGTCCCCACTCAGTCTCTGTATGTGTCCTACCCACTGCAGTCTTCCTGTCCCCACTCAGTCTCTGTATGTGTCCTACCCACTGCAGTCTTCCTGTCCCCACTCAGTCTCTGTATGTGTCCTGTCCACCGCAGCCTGCTCCACGAAACCTTTATCCTCGAGTTTTTCTTCTTTCCGATATGTTATCTTTTAAAATGCAACCTTCTTCTGTCTGCTTCCCGCTTCTGTTTACATATCTCCGATCCCAGTTGCTAAACGCCACACGTCACGTGTCCTTATGTATCTATCTAAATATCAGTGTTCTCAAGTCTCAAGTGGTTATACTCCAAACAGCCCAAACTTGGGCTAACGCCGGAGTTTGTGGTGGACTGTGCGCATGCGCTGTGGTACATACAACTAAAAGAATAGTATATTTAATTTATTTATGTATAGGATCCATGTACACATGTTAGTATGATCCATGCCTCCAAAAAGTTTCCGTTTTGTTGTTTCTTCAACCTCTGAACACTGCCTAATATCACACTACCCTAGTTGCTTAAACGAAAACAAACTATCGCAACATAACTGCAACGTATTGGTATTCGCATGATCGGACTGCGAAGAAGTGAAGTGTAGGACGCATTGACTCACCATATCAGGCATACCATGCCATTTAACATTGCTTACGGATCACCTCAGATAACGTTGCCATCAAGAGTAAACAATGTGGCGCTGCATATCGTAGAGTGTTACATTATAATGAATATACACGGTGCTTATGTGCCAATGACATACTACATATTTCAACGCGATGAAACAAACACATCATTTATGTATTAGCTCCTTTTTTTCGTAATAATTGAGTCATGTAGCGACTGCCCCAAGACAGCGATTAGTTCGAACACACAGTCGCACCACTGTGTACAGCCTGGTGTTTTATTGAGCTGAGTAGAATCGTACACAGTAAGGGAAATGGTTGAAAGTCAATGTCCGGGGGATGAGTGGTTGAGAGACAATGTCCGGGAAATGAGTGGTTGAAAGTCAATGTCCGGGGATGAGTGGTTGAGAGGCAATGTCCGGGAAATGAGTGGTTGAAAGTCAATGTCCGGGGGATGAGTGGTTGAGAGACAATGTCCGGGGGATGAGTGGTTGAGAGGCAATGTCCAGGGAATGAGTGGTTGAGAGGCAATGTCCGGGGAATGAGTGGTTGAGAGACAATGTCCGGGGGATGAGTGGTTGAGAGACAATGTCCGGGGGATGAGTGGTTGAGAGGCAATGTCCGGGGAATGAGTGGTTGAGAGGCAATGTCCGGGGGATGAGTGGTTGAGAGACAATGTCCGGGGGATGAATGGTTGAGAGGCAATGTCCGGGGAATGAGTGGTTGACAGACAATGTCCGGGGATGAGTGGTTGAGAGACAATGTCCGGGGAATGAGTGATTGAGAGACAATGTCCGGGGAATGAGTGGTTGAGAGACAATGTCCGGGGGATGAGTGGTTGAGAGGCAATGTCCGGGGAATGAGTGGTTGAGAGGCAATGTCCGGGGGATGAGTGGTTGAGAGACAATGTCCGGGGGATGAATGGTTGAGAGGCAATGTCCGGGGAATGAGTGGTTGACAGACAATGTCCGGGGATGAGTGGTTGAGAGACAATGTCCGGGGAATGAGTGATTGAGAGACAATGTCCGGGGAATGAGTGGTTGAGAGACAATGTCCGGGGGATGAGTGGTTGAGAGACAATGTCCGGGGGATGAGTGGTTGAGAGGCAATGTCCGGGGAATGAGTGGTTGAGAGGCAATGTCCGGGGGATGAGTGGTTGAGAGACAATGTCCGGGGTATGAATGGTTGAGAGGCAATGTCCGGGGAATGTGTGGTTGACAGACAATGTCCGGGGATGAGTGGTTGAGAGACAATGTCCGGGGAATGAGTGGTTGAGAGACAATGTCCGGGGAATGAGTGGTTGACAGACAATGTCCGAGGATGAGTGGTTGACAGACAATGTCCGGGGAATGAGTGGTTGAGAGACAATGTCCGGGGGATGAGTGGTTGAAAGACAATGTCCGGGGAATGAGTGGTTGACAGACAATGTCCGGGGAATGAGTGGTTGACAGACAATGTCCGGGGAATGAGTGATTGAGAGAAAATGTCCGGGGAATGAATGGTTGAGAGGCAATGTCCGGGGAATGAGTGGTTGAGAGACAATGTCCGGGGAATGAGTGGTTGAGAGACAATGTCCGGGGGATGAGTGGTTGAGAGACAATGTCCGCGGGATGAGTGGTTGAGAGACAATGTCCGGGGAATAAATATTTATGTTATTTATGGGGTCTCAGACGGGCAGTACACGACAAAGTACACATTTGAAAACATGGTAGACTTGGTGCAAACATTTCAAGTTGGTTCCCAACAATAATGCCATGTAAACAAACGTGTGATGTGGCAAAAGAGGAGGAATATTTGCTGTAATTTAAAAAAAAAACTAGTCATGTTGATCGAAACTGTGCTATGCTAGTATTAAGGTACGTATAGTCAATAGTGAGCTTGTCTCTGGTGCAAGGCGTATCGTATGTCCAGCTCTGCGTTTCTGGGCTTCGTGCAAGACATATATAAACCCGTTCAGGTCGGCATCGAGTCGTTGTAATTTGCTGCAGCAGACGACAACACCTGGCGACTGGCTATACAGATTGACACAAGTTAGACAGAATAGAGGAGAGACGAACTGTGGACGGAGAATATACAACGTCGGACAGAAAGGCCATCGACTATCACGCCTCTACATCAAACTATATACCCATGTGTCATATGTAACAGAGAATCACTCTAAGATTGGACGCTTTAGTCAAAACAGATGTTGCTGTGCGGAACATTGACTACCACCGAAGACGCAACTCCATTATCTGTCGAGATAGCCGGGTGCCAATTATGCAGTCAAAGAGAACAGTAGCAGCAGCGTGTATCTCCTACAGCGAATGTAATTGAGCGCACAACATGGAATGTTTTGTTCCGTGTTCAACTAATGAAAAACAATAAAATGTCTTCCAAATTCTACGGCTGACTGTGCCGGATGGGACATCGTGACGAAATACGACGTCGACAAATTACACGGTCACTTTTAATGCGCGGATATAAATGAGACAAACACGGCGGTCATTACCCGGAAAACACTGACATTATCTTTTATATTCAGACCGTACATTAAATTCTTACCACTTCGTTTTTCTTATCAAACATTTTGGCGACGTAAATCAGGAAATATTGGCAGACATGTCACTGTATCTAACAGTCGTTACGTCTGTTAAACACTCATTTAGAGTTGGAATATACATGCTATGGTATATTGAATGTTGATATACACCTGTCATGGAGTAATATATCGAATATTGATACACACCTGTCATGGAGTGCTGATTTATGCCTATCCCGAACTATCGGGATGATGACATTTACATGTCACGAACTCATCGCGTATTACATGTACTTAACGTGAACTCACGAAGTTTTAGTACATGCGTGTCATTAACTCATGGATTAGTAGCCTATGTCTAAGCCTATCATTGCGTCATGGAGTGTTGGTGTATGAACATCGTGAACTCAGATTGTGTTGGCTTATTTATTTAGCCAATTCGTTGTTGGTATGTACCTGTCAAATTATCATTGGGCGTTGGTTTCTGTGTGTCATTACATTTTGGCCTCTGTACTTCATGACATCGTAGAATAGCGATGCCTGTTTTCTAGTTTAAAAAAGTACCCTCCTTAATACATTGCCGCATGTCTTACGCGCGCAGTGCCAGAGATAAGATATTGCTGTTTCTCGGAATGCATATTTTCCTTGTACATATTCTCATTCAAATGGTGTTTCTGAGAACGCTAAGGAGATTAACATAAAACTGCTGTCGAAGAATCTACACCACTGGAAACCCAATGCGTCACGGTTATGCGTGATTTATATTTTGTCTGTGGCTAGACGCTATATACACAACGCTGTTTTCCAACTTCGTTTTATCCCTGAAGTACGGGAGAGGCTGGCATCGATACTGATCGTCCATGTTTTATTTATCTTCTTCTTAAATCACTGATCCCGATTCACCGCCGTTTCTACTCCCCCATCCCTCACTCTCGTTTTCCACTCGCCTCCCAATCACGCCTTATCTCTCTTCACACAGACTACCCATCTCAGTCGCGTTATTCCTCTTCTCATTCCACCCTCTACTCAGAAAAATAAATATAAGATAAAAAACTAACCTATTGCGCTTTGCTGACGAAGCACTTACCTTGTTTGACGTTAACCTGTAGTTTCACGCGGTCAATGTGATGGTTGTATTGAGGCTGACGAAAAATCAGACGCCGTGTTCAAGTCTCGTCTCTCAGCGCGGCTGCTTACAAGTGATGCCGCTGTAGTGAATGCTCACCGGCGCGGCATCGATATAGGTATCCACATCCCGACACCCACACAGCGGGCGATACCACTCGGTGTCTACAGCGCGCATCGCTTCCCGCTGGATCATGCTCATTTCTCAGAAGGGGTGTTGAGCTTCCCGCTAGAGTTCATCATTTACACAAACACAGCGGGGTGGTTTTGATTACGTGAATTATACGAATAGAAGTCAGCGACTATTTTTGTGCGACGGCGGTGGTAGAGGTGACAGCAGGGAGTGGACAACAACTGCTATCTGGGCACTGGAATGGCCAGCAGTGGTCCAAACGAACAGGGTCGTCGACAGAAGGGAGCGTCACATTGGAAATAGGTGCATTTTTGTGCGCTTTTGTCTGTTGTTATCTGCTTTATTTTATGTGACACGGTTTTACTGTTATTCCTGTATGAACTGATGCTAAATAAATTAAATCAATCAGTCAAACAACCAATTTATGTCCTTTTGCTCTTTGTATAACTTAATTAAAACATTGCCCAAATCAACTATTATTTTCTTTGCGTCAGTGTGATGCTCAGAACATTTTGACGGAAACGGAGCAAACCGAATATCGAAATTAATCCACTCATAGACCTTCATGTTTTCATATCTAAAATTACCTCCCAAGTTGATTCCGTTTATGTTACTTTGATGTTGAAAATAAGTTAGTTACCAGTGTTGTGACAGGTAACGAACCTATTTCACTCTAACGTCACCCATTGTCCGTTTGTACGAAATGTAAAATTACAGAGCAACGGCGAGTTCCGCTCATTCACGTTCGACGCCTATATGTTACGGTAATAACATAATACGGAAATAATCGAAGGTGGTCATTACGAAACGACTACATGCGATAAGGTTTCATGCATAATGTTGCTAAACAAACGAAGCTTAAGCGGAGCAACACACGAGACAGACAATCCGGCGGCAAGTGGCGGCTAACTGAGCACATCCATCAATTAGTTCAACGATGATGAATCTTTTTCCTCGAATTTCACTCCATGAAGGGGTGTGGCTGACTAATTCGCGTTCGTCTGCGCTGATTTTCCACTTCTACCTATCGGCAGCTCCCCCTCCACTACACAACCTCCTCCGCCTTCTCATACTTATCGGCAGCTTCCCCCTCCACTACACAACCTCCTCCGCCTTCTCACACCTATCGGCCGCTTCCCCATCCACTATACAACCTCCTCCGCCTTCTCACACCTATCAGCAGCTTCCCCCTCCACTATACAACCTCCTCCGCCTTCTCACACCTATCGGCAGCTTCCCCCTCCACTATACAAACTCATCCGCCTTCTCATACCTATCGGCCGCTTCCCCATCCACTATACAACCTCCTCCGCCTTCTCACACCTATCGGCAGCTTCCCCCTCCACTATACACACTCATCCGCCTTCTCATACCTATCGGCAGCTTCCCCATCCACTATACAACCGCCTCCGCCTGACGTCTGACGTGACCACTGCCACTCAGCAGATGTAGTCACCTAGTATTTAACTGAAACTGCATGGATTGTTTGGTTGACATCTGACGTGATCACTGCCACTCAGCAGATGTAGTCACCTAGTATTTAACTGAAACTGCACGGATTGTTTGGTTGACAGCAAAAGCATGCACTGTCACAACTGGGGAAACTTAGAAAAAACACTTGAAATTAAGCCTGGAGCCTCGAAACCTGCACCCGGATTAACGCCTATTGGGAGAAGATAATTAAATCATCGACCACAAAGACGGATGTGCTCTAACCTCTGACCTCTCTATAGGTCGGTGCCACAGATTGGCTAGATGTGCTCTGAGCACTGACCTCTCTATAGTTCGGTACCTCAGATTGGCTAGAAATAACGACGAAATTGCTAGTTTTCGTGATGAATTTTTTAGTATGAGATTATCGACGTAGTAATACAGCGGCTTAAATTGCTGTACTGCACAATAAGCATATGGCATCATGCAACAATAGTAAAAACCAACCAACATAGTGGTCACTAGTTGACCAATATATTGGTTAAGACAACCAATAATGGGCCAATCTAATTGGTTGTTTTCTAATTGGTTGTTATCTCAACAAATCTGTTTTTTTAAAGTGCATGTATCAAGAACAACATGACGTTGTTAGTGGTGTATTGTATTTATCAAAAACAACATGACGTTGTTATTGGTGTATTGTGTGTATCAAGAACAACATGACGTTGTTAGTGGTGTATTGTATTTATCAAAAACAACATGACGTTGTTAGTGGTGTATTGTATATATCACGAACAACATGACGTTGTTACTGGTGTATTGTATGTATCAAGAACAATATGACGTTGTTAATTGTGTATTGTATGTATCAAGAACAACATGACGTTGTTAGTGGTGTATTGCATGTATCAAAAACAACATACAAACAGTTATCCACCGGAGTCACGTAGTAAGCCACACGATGTCACGCAACAATCTACTGACGAGTGCATCCACCAAACATTATTGTTACCCTGGTAATGTTTTATATATTATCATCATCGTCGTTATCATTGCAGTCGTTGTCATCATTTGTCATTTGCTGAATATCTCTCATTGCGATGAAATATGTTAAAGAGGATGTATGTACAACAATGTACTAAGTCATACCCCTAGGCGTGGACCTGGGGCAATCTATGTCTCTCCTACATACAGTACCATTGACACAACCTGAAATGACATTGGGATGACATATTACTCCGAACTGACATTTTACTCCGGGTGACATATTACTCCGGGATGACATATTACTCTGGGTGACATATTACTCTGCATATATGGAGAGTAAATTAAATGTAGTGCTTGTCTATTGTTTGTATTCACCGATCGATCACGTGATCTTACCCAAAGATTGAAAAAAGTGTGAAAATCCGTCTGATCGTTCCACATATTTAACAAGTCTCGCTTTCAGCCGTCAGCCGCCAGCCGTCAGCCGTCAGCCGCCAGCCGTCAGCCGTCAGCCGTCATTCTCAGAGAAGCAGCAGTCGTCTTTTTCACTGGTGGGAAGATAACTCATTGCATACGTTTTGTGGCTCGCCTTTTACCATCGAAAATAAATAGGTCATTTTGCGCCGCCGGAAAAAAATATATTCTCGAGTAGTATTTATGGTTTAAATCTGACATAAATCGAATGAACGCGTTCGCGTCGACAGTCAAATGGATGTCACGTTATTTGCAATAGCGTTGTGATGTCTATCCCCGCTCGAGAAGTGCGGACTGGCGCGGATCCACTGTCACGAGTGGGCACAGGCTAGTTCGACAAGTAGTATCATCATCGCGAGCCAGGGCTGCTGAGTACATCACTACCCCTCGCGTGTCGATTTATATGTGTAGTTTTACTAGCTGCGTTGAACAATACTTTTACGACCGTGTAGAACTTTGCCCTACATACGGGAACTAGCTTTGGCTTTGGATCGTCGTCGGACTAGAAATGACACACATGACCTTGATTTGACACACATGACCTTGATTTGGGACCAAGGCAGCGAACAGGTCAAAGTACAAATGACTCGGCGCACTTCCATCCACTGTGTAAGATGATGGGAAGATACTACTAGGATGAATAGTATTAATCAAACATAATTATGTTGTTCTAAATAAATATATATATACATGTTAAGCGTCTTTGTTTTCATGGATGTTGACGTCATGGATGTTGACGTCATGGATGTTGACGTCGTGGATGTTGACGCTCCCACCAAAAACCCGGATGTGTAATTGCTGACCCCCCCCCCCGAATACACGCGATTTAAATTGACTTAAATGAGCGTTAATATTTGGCGAGTTGGAATTCCCATTAGTGATTCCGTACGCTGTTATTCACAGCACGGGAGAAATGCCATCCATTGACATATTTCTATCGTTACGCCTTCTGAATAATAACAAACATATACAGTTTTATTTGTCAGTCTTTATAATTATGATCCCGGGTTATTTTGCATGAAAGGTCGAAGCAGGAAGGAAACACGCAGTTTCTCCACCGTTGACGAACGCCAGCACTGCCTGACTCTGTTGGCGAGGTGGGATATCTGTCGAGGCAACGGGTTTGGCGTATCAAGGAGATTAATTATCAGCGCTACAAGCTAAATTTGCTGTAGCATGTTGCGTTGTCAGCTTGCTACAACGCCGTCGTGGAGATGATGAAAAAGGCCTGTTGCCGCGTAAGAGGCCGGCGTGATCCGTCTGAGCCTGACTTAAATAATACAATCTGACAGGTTTTTTTTGTCGCAGTCTGCGCGAAAGAGGCCATATTATAGCAACGTTAATTGATACGGCTGCAACGTGTAGTTTTTCGCTTGACAAGTGTAGTGATGATTTCCCAGATTAAATGTCACAGTTAAGACGTCAAAGATGAACACATTAGTTGCACGGCTTGGTTTGGAATACAAATGGTGGGTAGCTGAGGATCATCAACATGCATTGACCATTGACCATTGGCCATTGACCATTGACCAATGGTGATGTTGATTGAAACTAGCAAAATATTGAAAATAGAAAAGACGAAACAACAGTTTAGTTTTAGCAATCGAAGGTGGTGTGGGGGGATAAGCCAGGATGACGGCTAACCGCCTGGATCGAAAACGTGCGGCAGTGGACCACCAGAGGGCGCATACTGCACGGGAGACAGCGAGGGCGCGGACTGACAGGAGGTCAACACCCCCACGGGCTATGGCTGATATGACGAAGATGTTGATTGTTCTGATTGTTTTGTTGTTGTTGTTGATAATGATGATGATGATGATTGTGATAACGATGATGACGATGATTTAAGATTATTATTATTATTGCTGTGATTATTATAATTATGATAATTATGATTATCATATTAACAATTATGATAATATGTATGAAGATGATGATGATAATTATGATGGAGATGCCTATTTCATTATATACATGCGTGTCCAAACAAAACAAACTATGCCAGCATAACTTTCTACATTCGTAATTCAGAGTCATCTTGTCAGAAATAGGATGTGGGAACATATGTTATCGCCTCATTCCGGTGTCAGTAACATGTGGAAATATATGTTCCAGCTTTGCACACTACCATAGCGTGAAATTATGTCTGGGTGATGTATTAATATGATCTCCTGCATCACCTGTGTGAGCCCGAGAACATGGAATGGGAACATCCATGAGGCGAAATAGGGCGACTCATCACAGAACACAGTAAATCTGGCACCGGTGTCACTCGTAACTCGGCGGACTCGTAAGTCTCCTCTAACGAGCTTCAGCGAGGCGGTGATGTCATGTCAGGTGGATACACGTCATGCCCGTCTCACAGCACGCCGAGGTCACAGAAATGGGAACAGACCACAGTTATTATCATTAGTATTATTAGTATTCCGGGTTCATAGCAACAGGACAACGTTGATTTCAAGACGGTGCTTTATGCTCGAGTTTAGTTCCCCGAAGCAAAATTATCTTGAACAGGACGAGAAAGCCAACATTTATGGGGGGGGGGGAAGATCACCAGTTAATCACAAAAAAAACTATTCACAATTTGCATTATTATCATCGTGTCCTGTATGATGTTTGTTCAAGTCGCTTCATACAAAAAGTATTCACAGCTTGCATGGCACCTGATATGTCGAAAGAAATTGAGAAATATGCGCATTTTGGACGAGACGTTAACGGTTCTGTCTGGTACAGCATGCATAAGTGATTACTTTACTGTGCGTTGCATTCTCTTGGAGGAAGGGATGTACACATCCTTAGTACAGCAAACATAGTGGTACGTTGTGGGTGCAGTAGCGTCACTGGTGCCAAGACCATCGGACTCTCAATCAAGAGAACCGCGGTTCGAAAGCTCTCGCTGGCTTCTCCGAGGTTCGTTCGCTTCAGTTCACTCAATTGTATAAATCAGTACTTGACTGCCGAGGGGAATGTCAGTACATGGCACGAGAACCATTTGAGCATATCGATGAATATATTTCATGCAGTAATTGCAACGTGGCTTAATGTTTCATCAACTATGCCAGGGGTGAAGTACAAACCTATTTTATATGTATACAAGGACATATTGTTGCCTATTTATTTTGCGACACGGCGGATATAATTATGCTAACCATTTTATTCTCCACGAGAATAATTATGACTAAATTATCGAAGCAGAGGGCCCAGTGTATTCGTCACATTAAGAATAACTTGGCCTCCATATTGTCAGTAACATGGTCATGTGGCATGTTGAATGACGTAATAATTATGCCTTTATTCTCGTAGCACGAGATTGTGTTTGCGATCCACTTGATTACAAGGTCTGCGCGGTGGCGTTTATTTAACATCCATGGGGATTGTTAGGGATATAATTATTGGAGGCCGCTTTTTGGGCCGTATTAGAAGCCGCATTGGGGCAGCATTTTGCGTCTTGCGTGTTCGTCGCGTGGTGTTTGATACACGCTGCGCGGTGTTTTTCTGTTACTTGTCGACCAGGAATACATCGACTGTGACAGTGTGATGGGCTACGTCGACCCCGTGGGTCATATTTACTTCCTGGACGTTTTATCTCGAGTCGCGATTAATACGTTAAGTATGTATATGTGCCAGTGGCAGGCCGCATATAGCCAGTGTACATGTGTTTCGTGGCTTACTATTTGCGCAGACGGTGCTCATTTGACACACACAACGTGGATTTTACTCCCAGTCACGTAGCTTTAACAAAGGAAGTAAACTATAGTTTATCTAAATAACATGTACGTTTAGTATGTATATACTGTGCATATAGGAAGTATAATGTTGTAGATACTAGTGACGTAAGTGTGATGTATGTAGTCACAAAACATTAATGTTAATGCTCTTACTGAAAACAAATGTTATTGTTTACTTAATTTTCGTCGTACATTCTGAAAATAGTATGGTTGCCACATTATTAACAACGGTTCGCTTTATCAAATATTGATAAAGGCCAGTAAACTTGTGTGGGGCAAAATAGAAGTATTTGTCGCGACCATCTTTGCCCGACTCGGTGCCCTTTGGGAGTCACTCATCCCGTCCTCGTCCAAGGCTGCAACGACCGACAAGCAAGGCCTCGTCGGAAACATCGGACAAAGAACGTCATATAAAACATTGACACTAGACCTACACCGCACAGATCTTTGCGGTGGGGGGTCATCACCAGGTAGAAAGGACCTGCAGCTTTTATATCAAGTTATCCGCTTCAAACCAAATTGACTTTGAGATGCGGGCCAAACGATGCCTCCTAGAATCGATTGTTCCCCAGAGCATGACCGCTAACGAGCTGTGGGCGGGGACCGTAGCCAAGAGCGACTGCTCTAGTGGACAATGTGCGAATGGAAGTTCGGTTGTGGACATTGAACTGGTCAAGGACAGAGCTTATCGACGGTCGGTGATGGTCGGTATCCCTTCGGAAGAAGCATGATTAACTGACCGACCGTTCCGTGTCCTTAATGCTGGAACGTCTTAATCTATTGGTGATTAAGCAACATTCTAAGCGCTTCGAAGCAAACTGTTTGATTCGTTATAACTATGTTTCGTGAAGATTTTCTTTTGATTAAAAATTAAGTGCGTGTGTTTGTGCGTGCGTGCGTGCGTGTGTGTGTGTGAGTGTGTGTGTGAGTGGTCGAATGACTGGGTGAGTGAGTTAATGCATACTTACATTAGAGTTTTCTAGAGGAGCAGTCGTCTCCTGAAGCAGCAGTCAGACAAGATGGCGTTGGTGTTTTCATGGGCGTGACGTTGTTGTTCCGAACTCTGCGATAACCCTACTGTGGTTGACGGCGGCATGTCGACGCCTGCACCACACGTGTGCCGTACGGCAATTAGGGCTGAGCTATAGGTGCGTTGCAGCCAAGAAATAATACTCTTCGTCGTGGAGCAACATTGTTGACCTGTAAAGAAATATGACGCCCGCCACATGCATCCGATGATGCGTTTCGATTTTAACGAATCGCGTCAACAGAAACACGGCGCACTTGGCTTTCTGCTTTTTGTCGTTGCCTCTAAATATGTGGATGTTTTTGGCGGAAAGTTTGGATGTATTATATAGTGTTTATTTGATAGTTTTCGTTTGACGGACATAATGTTTGTTTGCCAACATTTGTGCTTATATTTACCGTAGTAATTAAACTGTTTACGAACAAATGGTTCCGATTGCATATATAAAAGTTGGTGAGTATTAGACGCAGTACGGCTCATCCATTGGGTGTCTGGGTTTAGTAACTCGACTGCGGACGATACGATACAACAGGGAACTATATTGTACAATTTATAAGAGACGGAATGCGGCAGTAATTGCATACATGGTGTTACGATGTCCTGGGGATTTACCTAAGGGAACATCACCAACTCAATAATGTGACGTTCAATGCAGTTTAGAATATCGGTGTTGCATAACAGTGACTTGTATTTGAGACTTGGTTATAAGAGTTTAGGCGATGCTTTGAACAACGAACGTCCATTGCACAGGCAATTTCCTTCCGCATTGGTCATAAACCTGGACCGTTTCTTCCTCACATTGATCAACGTTGGTCACTATCTAGTTCGTAAAATGGATAGCGATGTTCTCTCAAATAATTCTGACGAGTTTGGTAATAAACAACCGTTTTGTGACGTCAGCGAGATAAATACGCCTGGCCAATTGGCGGACCCGGGAGACAGAATAGATACATCTCTCACAGGATTTGTTTGTTACCATTTTTCTTCGGATGTCTATAAATACTAGTTGCGCATTTCAGATGGGAGGGTCGTAGAAGCAGATATTACATAATTTATACGACGTCAATTTCTATGGTTCTAAAATTGTCCGGCCATTCATATATCCGTTGTTAATAAGGATAGTTTATATGCCGATACCATTGCCAAATTCTGGAGAGGGTATAATATTTTCATGGCCGATTTCGGTCATATTAAGACGAATGTAAAATGCAATTAATTTAACAATGTTGCTGCTCTAAGTTTCTGCAGTAAGAGTGTTGGCACTATTTGCGACAAGCGCTTAGAACGTTGTGGGGGCTAGCACCGCTAACACACGGTGATGTTATAGCATTGCTATCGGATAGTTTGCCATTATTGGTAATCTTAAAGCAAAGGTTCTCAAAATGTATTCATAAAGCTATGAACCACAATTCACCGATTATAAACAGTGTTGCTAAGTTTTCCATTGCAAATCCATGGTCAAAGTGTAGAGCAAATTACCGTCATATCCTAAATGAATGTGATACAATGTATGACGTGTATGTGTATGACATTGGCCATGTGTGACAGGCTGGTTTATCTAACGTAGCAATATCAAATGTGAACGTTTTATCGGAAATGTTAGACATCAGAAATGGTTTTAAGACATGTAATATTTTAGACGATGATGATGTCAACTGTATTATTACGGACATTACTGTATTTTAAAGAATGTACAATTGCCATTTTTAATGTGCGAAAATAAAGAGTTTATTTATATTATTCTACGCGTATTAATGACATTAGTACGTCGCGTACCGATTTAACGCCAAAACGGTAACCCGGTTATAAAAGGATAATTTATCTATATTGTGCAATATCCCATCTTATGGACCGCTCAAAGTGCTTCACCCCTCGAAGACGTATACCTTATAACCCCAGCTCGGTTTCTATGTGAAACATTCAGCCACGCTGCAGTTACTACGCGACAACCATCCGTTTACGTATATCTGCCACGACATATAGCCAGGTACTCATTTATACAGCTGACTGAACTGAGGCAATGTGGAATGAACACAATTGTCCAGGCTTCTAAGCCGCAGCAACAGGATTCATGGATCTCTCGACGTTCGAAACACTATGCAACCAGGCGGCATGGTAAGGTTACGATCAATTAATTGGTTTGGGGAATTCGTGGAAAGCCGGTCCATGCTTCCATACGTAGTTACATTGACGGCTGTGTTGACAGCGAGCGATAATGGAAGTACCTCATGTCGCTAACATTACCCGTGAGATCGTGAGATCCATCATGCGACCATTCAAACTGTGCAAGCATGACATATTCGGTAGTACATAAAAATCGACATTAAATAATGAAAACAAACTTTCGATTTTTTTAGGCGCAAAGATAAAGCGCAAAACATCAACTGTGCCGTGTTTCTGTCAAAACATAAACTGTGCCGTGTTTCTGTCAAAACACCAACTGTGCCGTGTTTCTGTCAAAACATCAACTGTGTCGTGTTTCTGTCAAAACATCAACTGTGCCGTGCTTCTGTCAAAACATCAACTGTGCCGTGTTTCTGTCAAAACATTAACTGTGCCGTGCTTCTGTCAAAGCATCAACTGTGCCGTGTTTCAGTCAAAACATCAACTGTTTCGTGTTTCTGTCAAACATCAAATGTGCGATGTTTCTGTCAAAACATAAACTGTGCCGTGTTTCTCTCAAAACATCAACTGTGCCGTGTTTCTCTCAAAACATCAACTGTGTCGTGTTTCTTTCAAAACATCCACTGTGCCATGTTTCTCTCAAAACATCAACTGTGTCGTGTTTCTGTCAAAATATCAATTGTGCCGTGTTTCTGTCAAAACATCAACTGCGCCGTGTTTCTGTCAAACATCAACTCTGCCGTGTTTCTGTCAAACATCAACTCTGCCGTGTTTCTGTCAAAATATCAACTCTGCCGTGTTTCTGTCAAAACATCAACTCTGCCGTTTTTCTGTCAAAACATCAACTCTGCCGTGTTTCTGTCAAAACGAAACATTGTGAAAGAACGACAATGGCGGACAGGTGTATCATTCCGGGTCAACGCTAACCACGACCAGCTTCCCTTGATTAAGCGTCATCTCTCTAATAAGACCAATTTACCCGAGCCGAAGGGTGGAATCAGTAGAGGAGGGTCAGCGAAGTCGTTGTAGTATGTTTGACACCACCGACACAACTGATCAATTTCCTAAAACTGATCCATCAAAAATAAAGAAACGCGTTTACACTGGGCGCGACTACGATGGATAGTCGTCTTAACTCAGAGGCAAATACACGAGTGGCTATATTTATGAAGCTTTATTAAATACGCGCCGTTTCAACAATAATTGTTTATGCCGCAAAAAGTTAGTATGTTATCAAAATTAACTCGACCTTTCCGCAGTTCACTAAACTGTATGAGTTATTACTGCGTGTTCCCAGTTAATTGGCCTATGATTCACATGGCCGTGAAAGGAGAGTAATGCGCTGGTTTTATTAACCTTAATGACACAATAAACTGTTAAAAATAGTTAATTATTTATTGAAGCACCTCAACCCAGACCGGATTGCGTTCATTAATCATTCATTATAATAAGATGTTTTCATCGCATGTCATTCGTCATCGAGGATTGACTGCACTGCGAAATGTACATTACATATATGTGGTCAACTGTGTAGTCAAAGAGCAATTAAACTGGTCTCACAGATGAGCATCTGCCAGTGTCACGTGTCCAGTTTGAATGTTTCGACGTAGTGGCATTGACGCAAGGTCGTAAACCAAGCGTTGACGTTGAACAAGGTCGTAAACAAAGCGTTGACGTTGAACAATGTCGTAAACAAAGCGTTGACGTTGAACAATGAGTTAAAACGTGTGAAGTATTGTCGTTTGTTTATCGGAAGTTTATGATTTATTTGACTTAATGCATCGGCCACATTGTCCCAGCGCTCTCCCAGGAAGTTGCGGCCTCCGTTCTGCTCCATTTATACAATACCGCCTTGCTGTAGAATCACATTTCATAGTATATTTTTATTATTACATAAAATATAATACACTGACCGCCCAAATGTATTTCAAAGACACCAACTGCTTCTTTATTATAATATTACCGTTATTTGCTTATGAATAGCTGTTCACAACATTCGTGAATAGCTGTCGGCAATTGTCAATACTTGTGGACACAGTTTATAGGTGTCCAGTTTCCACGAGATCACACAATGGGCATATCACTGCCACCCGTTACATTGCGTCCCATTACGCCTGCAACGTAAACATGACATTCTGATCTAAACATTAATTTAAGCAAATAGTGATACAATTATATTAGCACAATATTGACCCACCAAATGTGATTGAATGAACCGCAATTAGTGTGGTTCATTAAAACTCATGTTTATTAAAACACGTGTTATTTGTGCAGCGTCTATGACACTTTACGAACACACTACGTTTACGCCTGATACTTGTAGCGGTCAGAATAGGGCGGTGGGCTAAAATGGAATATCGATTACTTCTCGTAGTTACCATTGTTGAGCAGTGGTGACGCGGCTAATGTCTCTCTCACACGTTGATGACTTTCCTCACAAAATTAGCCAAGTCTATGTTAAGACGTTGTTTTGATCTGCCATGTGTTTGGGCCGTCTGTTCACTCTTAATGCGGCCAGTCGCAATTTACAAGCTCGGCCTCGTTTCCTCTCTGCCGCCCTCTTGATGTGATGGAAGTCGTTAACCAAGGTCACTGCCTCCCCTTGCGGGTCCAGACCGAGTCATTCCACTAATTTCAAGCTTGCAAGCACCGGAAACATCAGGTGAAATGACTAGTCATTTCGCGTCTAAATCAAGAATACCCTGTTTTTCCCGCAGTGTAGGTTAGCTTATCCGGCATGCGGGTTTCAAAGGTGCTATGTCTTAGTGCTACCGCTTTTCTTCTTCTTCTTTAGCATATTCTACTGTTCTCCCGATTTCGAGCCAACATATACCACCAAACGCCAATTTCAAGGTTAAGTAAGTAATTTGCTCATGTTGAATCCAACTATACCACCCAGCCTCCTCTGCCCGAATAAAAGGAACCAGAAGTAAGTAAATACACTCAACATTTGACAATTATTTTCCCAAGAGGGGAACCCCATCCACCCTAACCTCGCGACCGGCGTCACATGAAGACAAGCGGTAGAACTACCGCTTTTTTAGCAATGTCACTTGGCACCATTGGAGGTTGACATAATTATTGTTGTATGATTACATGGCGATGACTTTGACAAATGTATAATTTTTTTAACTGATATTAGCAAATTAAAATATTGATTATCGTTGCAGTCGGTTGTAATTCGAGTTTAAAACAAACCATATGTTCGTGTGTCATTTAGCACACGATAACGTAAACAATCGTCACGTCGCCATTGCACGAAACATTGTGTATTACGTCATGACGTAAATATCTAGTTCCGTCTGAATCGGATACGTCTTTAGCCAAACAAGAATACTCAACGCGTCTGTAGTATAGCAATACATTAAAACACCAAAACACGAAGATATAAATATAATTGATGTATCAGACGGCTGAAATACCTTCTTGTACCTTGTTATTGTTTCGGCAGCTAATAACATTGAATCACCTCGTGCACATGGGGCACAACCTAAACAATTAGCGAGTAGCCTTTGTCGTTATGTATTTGTTATTGTATACGAAACTAAAAAACAAACGTAACGTCAAATGTATTACCCTTATTGATTTTTAGGTGAACGTAAATTGTATATCTAAATGGCGTTGTTGTGTCTGAACCGTTCTGCCCCGCAGGCTGTTTTAGTCAGTTCAGATGTAACAATGGACCCGTTACATTCACATCAGCGTCAAAATCGATAATCCAAGACGAGTTAATCGAATATAGGCCATCATAAGCTGTTACTCGGTTAGTGCGAACTTAACGTAGACATCGTCGCACAGCAAGTAGATCTCAAAATAGTTATGTCGACTTCACTCGACGTAAAACAGCAGTTCCAGGGCACAACAGATGTGTTGTAACTAGAGTTGTCTCACATCAACTGTCTGAAGACACCTTTGACCGATGTAATGGTTAACAAATGTTATTGCTTCTTTATAGGTACGTTAATTTTTTTCTGTAAAATTATGTGTACTCTAATATGACCTGATGTCCTGACATAACTTCCAATTGCTTCTTGGCATGGTCTCCCGTGTAGCTAACATGAATCATGCTATTCAACGGTCTTGCATACTGTTAACAATTATCGTCGAAAACAGAATGGACTGAACCCATATAACAGGCTGGCCGAGTGGCCAACACGAGTAGACTGGAATCCGCTGTAACGTGACGTTCCCTGGAATAAATCAATATTTCCATTTGTAAAAAGCTGCCACCAAAATATATCACGACACGTATTTTGTTTAGTAATAAAAGATATTTCTCAACGTATTTCTCCCTTGCGCATAATGTCAGTTGCAGTTTTAACGATTATTAGTAATGAAATGTATTTATTTATTTATTTAATTAATTAACTTATTTATTTACTTTACCTTAATCGCTTTCGCACACTTATTATAATGGCATGAACATTGTATTCTTTATTTATTTATTAACATATTTAACTTCTTAACTGAGGTTATTGTGTAATGTGTGATTCACGCCGGAATGGCTGAAGTGAAACACACTTGGTGTCTATAAAACAAACACACATAAATACATACGTATGAAAGTACATACATACATGCAAATAGTAATATAAATACATATAAATAAATACTAACTTACAGTTTTAGTGGCATCAGCACATAAATACATGGAGGCCATGTTTTCCTTGTTCAGTGTTGCTTTATCTCACAATGTATCCTTATTTGCATTAGTATTTTCTTCTCTATATGGTAATATGTTTTCCTTTAGGTGATAAATGCTGGAACATTTGCATGAGAATGAATTTGCACACGTTTTGGTGATATTAAACAAACGGATGAGCGTGATATCGTGCAGCAAATAGATCCTTCGTTAGTGAGGGAACAATATATCACAAAGTAATCATTATCACATAGACTATAAATTAATGGAACAAATTATCTACTGATTGCAACAAAGCCAGAAGCGTGGACATTGACACATATCTCAGAAGGGCGGGGTACACATACACATTAATACTTATTAGCTTATCGATAAGCCAATGGATTCTTTGCCACTTACCATCTGGGCTTATTGGCTTTGGAAGGCAATCTTGTTAAATGTTGTTAAATCAATGTGTGTTTGAATTATTTATGGAAATAACATACGCCATCGAAGTTAAGAGTAAAGTCACGTCGTTGTTCATCGCCACGCTGCAGCCTGAGTTAAGACACGTCGTTGTTCATCACCACGCTGCAGCTTGAGTTAAGACACGTCGTTGTTCATCACCACTCTGCAGTCTGATTTAAGACATGTGGTTGCTCGTCACCACTCTGGAGTCTGAGTTAAGACACGTCGTTGTTCATCACCACTCTGCAGTCTGATTTAAGACATGTGGTTGTTCGTCACCACTCTGGAGTCTGAGTTAAGACACGTCGTTGTTCATCACCACATTGCAGCCTGAGTTAAGACGCGTCGTTGTTCATCACCACGCTGCAGCCTGAGTTAAGACACGTCGTTGTTCATCGCCACGCAGCAGTCTGAGTTAAGACACGTCGTTGTTCATCACCACGCTGCAGCCTGAGTTAAGACACGTCGTTGTTCATCACCACGCTGCAGCTTGAGTTAAGACACGTCGTTGTTCATCACCACTCTGCAGTCTGATTTAAGACATGTGGTTGTTCGTCACCACTCGGGAGTCTGAGTTAAGACACGTCGTTGTTCATCACCACACTGCAGCCTGAGTTAAGGCACGTCGTTGTTCATCACCACTCTGCAGTCTGATTTAAGGCACGTCGTTGTTCATCACCACGCTGCAGCCTGAGTTAAGAAGCGTCGTTGTTCATCACCACGCTGCAGTCTGAGTTAAGACACGTCGGTATTCATCACCACTCTGCAGTCTGAGTTAAGACACATCGTTGTTCATCACCTCTCTGCAGCCTGAGTTAAGACACATACAATGTTATGTTCGGCCTAACCCCCTTGAGTTAGAATGCAATGCAATCCATATATGTGTTGCATCCTGAGTTTAAAAATAATGTGTGTTTATTTAATTTACCTTTTAAATTTCCACTATCTACGTATGTTCGTAGTACCAGATTTTTAACATATGACACCTTCTCGAAGCAGTATTTCTATACTAAGTCACTAATGACCGTGACCACAATACAAGGATATTTGAGTTATCTCAATATACAATATATGATCTGTATTGTGTGAAGTTTTCTAAATGTCACTGATATGAACCATTTATGATTCGACAAAACTAAGTAGAATGCTGTATGTGTCGACATCTACTTATAAGACAATCCACGACACGTCCACATTAAGAATACAACTACTCTCATGGTGACAAGTGAGGAACATCATCATTGTATGATTGTTGAGAACGAGACCAAAGTTCATGCCCATATGTGTTCGAGAGCTTTCGGCAGGGTTGATTATAAACGTCACATCTGGTTCAGGGGAATGCAAACCATGGGATTTCACGTACGTTTGCTGTGGTATTTTTAACAATACTATTTTATAAACTGTAATATTGTCGACTCCCGCCATATCATCGCTGATGGAGATTTATAAATCATTGTCGCTTTCTCGTGCCACTCAAGTCACTCACATAATACAACATACTTACACCCAGGCACGCATGCACGCTGCATTTACACACACACACACACACACACACACACACACACACACACACACACACACACACACACACACACACACACACACACACACACACACACACACACATATACCTACACATACCTACATACATACATACATACATACACACATACACACACGCACACACACACACACACACACACACACACACACACACACACACACACACACACACACACACACACACACACACACACACACACACACACACACACACAAACACACACACACACACACACACACACACACACACACACACACACACACACACATCACATACACACATACACACACACATACACACACATAGGTGCATACGCACACACGTTTTATTTAGCAGATCGGATAACATTTACTCAGATATTCCACTAGTGCACACGGGGGCAGTTTTTGGCGGTCATAATTATAAACAAATTGAGTTACGAATTCGTACGTCGTCCAGGATACGTGCCCTGACAGATAACATGATATAATATTGGACTATCACTGCGCAATATCCTACGATGTGCTCACATCTGCGACGTAAATTAACACAGCACAACCAATTTAGTGAGGCACCAAGTGCATTGCGTGACTACGACTAGATTCTACACAATGACGTTACATGATTATAGGTATACTCGAGTGCGTTGTGTTTGTCTGTCAACGAAGTGGAAGCGAATGTGTGGACTGAATCCATTTGAGCTCTCCGCGAATTGTCGTCTCTCACCTCGATATTAACGCTGCCGATACAGAGTTGTTAGTCTGAAAGCGCCCATCAGACGACAGTGAAAGCGATACCTCCCTCTGCACTTGCGTCCATTAGACGGACAATTTGAGCCAGGTCGATGTCCACTACGTAGTCTGCTGAACGCAATTTCTCTGGTAATCACAAGCTTTTTAAGCCGGATACATTGCTTCGAAATGACGTGCGTGAACCCGTCAGCACCAGCCCCGTGGACATTACGTATCACTGCCGTGTCCATATTGAATAAACGCGTCTATCTCGCTGCAAAACATGTTGGATATAAAATATAGTTTAGTGTTTCGGAAGGAAAAAGTGCAGTCTCGCGTGTCATTGTGAAGCACCATCAGAGAAAAAATTGCAGAATATTACGAAGATAATGTTTTTGTTCTTCAGACATGTTAATCAAATATCGGGTCAACACGTACACAATATTAGTTGTCGTATATAGCAATCTAAACAAAACAGCAAAGATTAACATAGATACACTATTTCGGGTGGCATTGATGAAAACGAAGACTTCATTGTCGCTTTAAAATGTTATAACAGCGTATTTAAAAGTTGGATTTTGATGAGTTAAAAATAGCACTATGATTGTATCGTTTTAACGTTGTGACATATGATACGCAATATCCAAACTCCCACTTAGTATTCAACATTTACAAACGGTGGTAATAAAAATGCTACACAAATACATTAGAAATACGAATGAATATATAAAATACACAATTATTTGAACATACTTGATTTGAATTCAAAATGAGGTTTGAGGGGACACATAAAAACGCAAATAAATTCGAGCAGAACAAACATATCATATGAAACGGGGGAATTAAAGTTGTGCTGAACACTAGCGGCAGTAGATCTAGAAAACATATATGTCCATTGTGGGTGAACTACCTGTAAAGTGATGGGTGCTGTATTATATACGACTTCCTGTTCCAAGGAATACTGATGGTGTTGCACGAGATAATTATGATATAATGAGATTATGTGTACGGATAGACAACGTAGGCGAACACCATACTATGGCAGTGTAATAGACCACATCAACAGTTAGCATTAAACCAAAGCAGTGGAATGATGTTCCAAACGTAAGCTTACTGGTTTGTCACGTATTATTGATGAAACCCGGAAACGCAAGTCGGCAACTGACCTGAGCAGGCGGCATTAAGAATGTTTTGTTCGCTGACATCCGAGTTAATCCGATTGAACGCCTCCTCAGCAACATGTGGCTGGTAAAACTACAAAGCCTGCATCAAACCGCACAAACAGGCTAACAATGGAAACAAGGAATGTTTGCACTTTACAGTCCGGGCTGGCAACACAGAAGAACAGGCTAACAACGGAAACAAGGGATGTGTGCACTGTACAGACCAGGGCTGGCAACACAGACAAACAGGCTAACAACGTTAACAATTAATGTTTGCACTTTACAGACCAGAGCTGGCAACACAGACAAACAGGCTAATAATGGAAGTAAGGAATGTTTGCACTTTACAGACCAGGGCTGGCAACACACACACAAAACAGGCTAACAATGGAAACAAGGAATGTGTGCACTTTACAGACCAGGACTGGCAACACAGACAAACAGGCTAACAATGGAAACCAGGAATGTTTGCCCTTTACAGACCAGGGCTGGCAACACATAAAAAAGGCTAACAATGGAAACAAGGAATGTTTGCCCTTTACAGACCAGGGCTGGCAACACACACACAAAACAGGCTAACAATGGAAACAAGGAATGTGTGCACTTTACAGATCAGGACTGGCAACACAGACAAACAGGCTAACAATGGAAACAAGGAATGTGTGCACTTTACAAATCAGGACTGGCAACACAGACAAACAGGCTAACAATGGAAACAAGGAATGTGTGCACTTTACAGATCAGGACTGGCAACAAAGGCAACAAACACTGGCTTTAAAAAAGTTATCGCTATGGGATCGATTCAGCAATTTGTAAAATATGTTCATTTTGAATGGAATGGCGAAGTACCAGAAAACAACGTTATGTTATTTTGCCTGGGTAAAACAATACTAGTAGATGAATATGCTACTAGTCACTTCGTTTATGTAATGCAAGTAATTTTACTTCTGTATTCCTTGTAATTTCGTTATATGTGGATGAGCTTCCCAAACTGCCAACTTAACCAGATCAGTTCATATCTGAATAAAACATATCACATTGCGACGGGAGAGTGTGCAGTTGTTGTTGTAGCTGCAGGAGCTTCAGAGAAGACGTCTCGTGTGCTTGCATGTAGTGGCTAATGTGAAATAGCCATCACCTAGCAAAACTCACGTGTTTTTTACACAACACCGCCTTCTGGCAACATTGAACAAATTCAGCATATTACGGTTGTTTCCTGGTAAACACGCAGTAGACCCGGCCACAGCCACGGGGCGGAATGCGAAACCTCGGTACGAAGTCCACTTGTATATCGTCAACTCTTACTGTTTTCCATTGGACCCGTCATGCAAATTATTCTGGGAAAAAATGACGTGGAGAGTTAGAACATTGCAGGTGATTGCAGGTTCAAATGCTTGTCTAGTTGTGTTCCAACTTCACTTGAGTTTTCATCATTCTTCGAACTCCTTCCAGATGCCTTCTGTCGGTCTGCATTATACCTTTCTACATTCTTCCATTATCAACACGTGCTCTGTCGTCCGAGATATCGCTCACCCGAAACCATACGAGTTTTTCTCTCAGCATTTCCTCTTCTCGTTTCTGATGCAGCCGGGGAATTGACAAGATACGTTCGGCTTTTGCATATTCTCTCAGCATTTTTCGAAGTATCATGATACTTTTAAATTAGTTCATAATGCTAGGTCACGTATGGTGTTTGCAATGCTACTCCATCTTCGCATATAACTAAGAGGGAATTTAATAATGTCATTTACTTTTTTCCTGACATTGTTATGTCCTGACGTTGATATGCATTTTCTAGCACGCCAGTACTATTTCAGAAGTGGGATATAGGGATATATAATAATCAACGCTTTTTGGCGTGCATGAGTGTTTGCGTGAGTGCGTGCGTGCGTGCACGATTGCTTGCGTGAGTGTGTGCGTGTCTTCACGATTGTAATGTTGGTCCATTTTGTCATACACACGCAAACACACAATCACACAGAAATTTATTATCACTCGCACGAACGCACGCACGCACACGCACGCGCACGCACGCGCACGCGCACACGCACACGCACACGCACACGCACACGCACACGCACACGCACGCGCAGGCACACGCACACACATCGCACAGCTATCGCACACCCTTATACCGTACACACTTGAAGGTATCGAATGTGTCCCTGCAGTGCTGCGAACCTTTATTTGGCCCTCATCGTGCAGGGCTATGTTAACTTTTAAGTGGAAAAAACAGCATAGACCATCTGAACGGTGAGTCATGCCTATTTTACTCCCACGCCTCTTAATCACGATGTTTCCCGCGTGTCCGCGAGAAGCCACCTATGGAACATGTAAACAATTGTGTTGTTGCTTCTAGACATGAAAGTAGGCCAGGCTGTCCAGGCGTGCCCACTCAACAAGATGTCCAAATTTGAAGCAAACGCACTACCATGTCGTGGGTTGTTACATCTACAACTGTTTCAGAGAAGACGTCTCGTGCATGCCATGGGATATATGATTTATGAAGAAGATATGTCTGTTAACGTGTGTTAAGGGAAATATGTGTTGCCGTAAGTATGTGTTAGTGAACGACATTATTCAATTGCATTTGATGATGCGATTATTATGAATGAAAAGAAGATTGTTTGTGGTACATTACAATGAATAGTTGTAGATGCGCTAGAATTGTGTTAAAGAGAATGTACTGCGATTCCTGTTGGTTAACGGAAGTACAGGCCGGTAGTTTGAGGTTACGTATCATAATAGTTACGTTCCACCATGACATTTGCTCATTTATTGGTCGATTGTTATTGGTTTAGAAGTATAAACATGTCGTAAAACTAAAATATTTTAATTCATCACCAGCAATAACTATTTTCTAAGGAATTATTTAAAATTTTTCCGAGTTCCCAGTTTTTATATATGCGAATCTTAAATAATTGTTGAATATAAAATATAATAAATTAATACTTCATATATAATACACTTCACTCAGCTGTAAATGAGTACCTGGCTACATACATTGGTGGGTAAGCGAACGAATAGTTTTCGCGCAGAAATTAGAGCATGGCTGAATGCTTCCCAGAGAAGTCGAGATGGCATTGGAATGAACAGGTCTGTTTTTTTATAAATATGTGATGATAACATGATATTGAGTTTGCTTTAATGGCGTGGATCCCATGAAAGCGACATTGTATGCTTTAATCGGAGTTTCCCATACGTTCAACATATTTTGAGTATTATGTAAATGTTCAAGCCAGATCAAAGTATATTGTTGCTGTTGTTTGATGTGTAAGGACATGATGAAACGAGGCATTTTTTACGATAATATCGCTGTTGAAGAGTCAATACATTGGAAATCCATTTGTCCATTGGATGTCCGTTTATATGTGCCTATTGTATTAACTTCTGACACGAAAATGGACTTTCAATTTTATGATTCTTCAACAACATATCTGTCGAGAAAAAATTCTATATAAATACATTTTCGCGAGATAGAAGTTAGAGTATTAAACGAATATCCAGCCAACAACGTGGTGCAGATGTAAATGAACTGCCATTGAGTTGACTGTTCAACAGCGATATGTTGTGTAATTAAATATTATATTCTCCTGTCGGTATTTTGAGAGTTATCCCCCGAAATTGACTTTCACGGTTAACCGAACGATTATCATTGTCGAAACGGTTGCTCATTCAAACACTATGGACACATAAACGGTTGCTCATTCAAACACTACGTACACATAAACGATTGCTCATTCAAACACTATGTACACATAAACGGTTGCTCATTCAAACACTATGTACACATAAACGATTGCTCATTCAAGCACTATGCACACATAAACATTTACTTACTGTTATTCCTACACAATATTTTGTTATACACGTAAACGTAAGTATTGTTTTAATGCATAGAAACTAATTATCTTAAATATATCTATATATATATATATATATATATATATATATATATATATATATATATATATATATATATATATATATATATATATATATATATATATATATATATATATATATATATATATATATATATATATATATATATATATATATATATATATATATATATATATATATATATATATATATATATATATATATATATATATATATATATATATATATATATATATATATATATATATATATATACATATATATATACATATATATATATATATATATATATATATATATATATATATATATATATATATATATATATATATATATATATATATATATATATATATATATATATTTTTATATATATATATATATATATATATATATATATATATATATATATATATATATATATATATATATATATATATATATATATATATATATATATATATATATATATATATATATATATATATATATATATATATATATATATATATATATATATATATATATATATATATATATACGTATATATGTATATATATATATACGTATATATATATATATACGTATATATACACACATATATATACACACATATATATATATATATATATATATATATATATAATAATAATAATAATAATGGAGATGATAGTAAGTTTGAAACATGTAGGAATACTGATGCCGTTCAAGAATGCTGAAGTGTTGACGTGATGTTTATTGATTGCTATTCAGCGCAAAACTCCACTTGACAAGTGGACAAGGAAGGCGTTGTCTAACTGAGAGTCCAACGATTATTAATACATTTGTAGGCCGCCCTTACGAAATGTTTGCCAATGTGTTTTGTAAATATATATTACCGCATGATTGTCCTTGAACAGCGCACTTATATATATATATATATATATATATATATATATATATATATATATATATATATATATATATATATATATATATATATATATATATTCGTCGTTCCTCTGTTGCATTGATATGCGGGAACCGTCGGGACCAAACTAGCTGTATTTCGACAACCGTATCACTCTGAGTTCGCGAACTTCCCTGTGGAGATAAAAGGACACAGCAAATGTGTTATGGCACTATTTCAGTCCACGTTCACGATCGACTTGTTCCCTTGGACAGTGCCTGACGGAACCAGTAAAGTGGTTCATGCGATATACAGATTTTGCAAAACATGAAGCTCACGACAACTTTGAAACGATAAAATATAAAAACGTACACTTTGGAATATTCAGAAAGAAATAAGTAATGTCTAAAGTCTTTGGAATATTTACAAAACAACTGAACATTACTTTGTCTTCGTGTGGTCAAGAGTTATTCAATGTGTCTCTTTTCTGATATGTTTAGTAATCTAAGGACAATAAACTAGTATAGGTATGTTCTAGTTTGTAACGTTTTACACAGCAATTTGTATATGTCGTTACCTTGACAATTAACGCTTCCACGCACGGCTCCCTCGAGTTTGTATTATTATTATTATGTATCGACATTTCTTGTATAACTTACTAAGGTAAATATGTATATACAGCAATTTTTTTTTGCTCTGCTGTTCTAAGATCTGCCGATCATGAATCGTGCTCATCGGTTACCTCACGACTCTCGATCGTCCCTTGGCTGACGTCATCCTCGTTCCGAGAGACTCCCGATGACGACAAACACAGTATAACCCACTGTATTTTCATGAAATAGATTCCTTATGTATAGTAAAAAAAATACAGCATACAAATTTGTTTTCTTCAAATATGCTATGTTTTTTAAGAATGTTGATGAACAATTTGAAAATCCGTCTTTGATTATCCGTGTTACGTTTCTTGCTCAAACGATTTAGTTGAGTCGCCAACTGAGCGATTGACTGATTTAACGATATTACATGTATTTGAACCTTTTTCTTAGGATGTTTCATCACGCAATATATTGGCGAGGAAATCAACACATGGTGTGCATTAACGTGTACTATATTAAAATAAACGATAGGATTTGTTCAAAGCTTTTCAAAGATACGTGAAACCTGCATCAATTTTATATTTAGAAAAAAATCGCTATGAGGAGTATTACCTATAATTATGAACACATTTTATAATACGCTTACCCCAGGAGAGTTTTAATAAAACAAGACTCGTCTGATCATCACTTCACTCAAATTATATTACCTTTGATGTTCCTGTTCTTGTTAGTAGAGCACAGACTGTAGTAATCCCGCGTATGACGTAGGAACAATCTGTTATCGCCAACATCATGTGGTAACGCCTAACAGGCAGCAAACCAAAATTTAACTCTCTGCGTCTAATAATGTTTTCAAAGGATTATACGACGAGCTGCTGATTCGTACTGTCACTACACACTCATGAAGGTCACAGTGATTGCCGCGACGTAGTTTTTTATATATCTACAAAGTGTATGTTATCTATAATTTAAGTAGTTTCATATATAGCCTTTGGACAGACGTCAGCCGTCCGTGACGCCTACACATTTCGTGAACCAGAAGTGTTCGTGGGGCTAACAAGCAAGTGACCTAATTCGGTTGATTGCAATCACCTAGGCTCTTTGTTTCGCAATGTGTCTACTGAATATCATTCGGACTTTGCGCCCAGCTTCTACGGGTGTCACTCCGCGACTACCGGATACATCACATGCATTGATCAGACGCTTGGGACTATCCGAAACGCGCCCAACTTCACGTGGCAAACGAGGCGGCCTTCGCAAACAACGTGTGTTTCAAACACGCATTACACACCGCTTCGATGTTGTTCCACGGGCTGTAAAATCTGCCGGTGCAAGTGTATCCCAACTGATTAATTTGCGTGTCATTATACCCTGTGAATGTGACATTCCACTTACAACATGTTGTCTTAACGCTCGTTCAGTCAAGAGCAAAGCTCTGTCTCTGGCAGATTTTGTTAATTCCCGGGACATCGATGTGCTAGCCTTATCTGAGACATGGCTAGGATCCGACAATGACAATCAGGTTATAAGCGAACTCGTGCCATCTGGTTACACAATACAACACATCTCTCGACCCAGTGAGAAGCGCGGTGGAGGTGTGGCCGTACTCTGTAAATGCGGATTGATCATTTAGAACTTGGATTCTGCACGGAATGGCATTTTCACACATTTCGAACATAATTTATGGACTGTACGGTCATTTCCAATGATGTGAATATGAGATTGTGCATCGTGTACCGTCCGCCTCCCTCTAAGCGAAACGGTTTTAAGAACAGTGTGTTTTTCGACGAGTGGAGTTTGTACTTGGACCGCCTTGCTGTTATAACTGACGATGTAATCATAACAGGTGACCTCAACTTCTACCTCGACAACGTTAACGATGCAGATGCGGTGCGCTTCAATGGCACGTTAGACGCTCACGAATTGGTACAACACGTGGTGGGACCCACACACAAGAAGGACCATACTTTGGACGTTGTCATCACACGGGACATTAGTTCCTTGTTGATTGGGATGCCAACAGTTTCTAAGCCATGTCTTGGAGACACAAAGGGTAACCCTTCCGACGACCATCTGGCTGTGTGTTTTATAATTAACTTAACGAAGCCAGACAGCGTTCGCCAGCCGGTCATTTTCAAGAAGCTTCGGAACATTTGTATTCCCGAATTTATCAAGGACATAACGCCAATTTTGAACGACACTGATAGGCCGCTAAATGAACGTGTACACGCCTAAAACACGGGAATTGAAGCGGTTGTCGAAAAACACGCTCCAGTCCAAAGAAAGTCGATAACACTGAGACCAAACGCACAATGGTATTCAGACGAACTGAGACACGCCAAACACGCGCGCAGGCGAGCAGAGAAGGTATGACGGCGAACCAAACTCACAGTTCATCGACAGCTGTTCAGGGAGCAATGCAACGCAGTCAACAAACTGATGATCAGTGCCAAGAAAACATTCTTTTCTGCAAAAATCAGAGACTGCGGCAAATATCAGAAACAACTGTTCAAATTAACGTGTAATTTAATGGGTAACACGAGACGGGTAATCTTACCAACCCATGAATCGGCCGAACAGTTAGCGACTATTTTCGATGACTTTTATATTGACAAAGTTGCTGCCATCCGACGAAACATCAACATAGGCAACCCATGTGATATCTACGAAACAGCATTGGACGATGACGTCATGTTTGACGGAATCCCGCTTCATAGGTTTCTGCCATCCACCCATGACGAGGTGAAGCGAATAATCACAAATTCGTCCAAAAAAGACATGTGACTTAGACCCGATCCCTACGCGGCTTTTGAGGCAGCGTCTGGATCATTTCGTGCCGTTGATTACAGCCAGTATTAACAAATCGTTGGCAACGTCAGTGGTCCCCGCATGTTTCAAACGTGCAGTTGTGAGACCATTGCTTAAAAGGCCGTGGCCTCAATAAGGCAGTTCTGAATAATTATCGGACTGTGTCAAACCTACCATACGTTTCAAAACTTCTGGAGAAAGTGGTCGAACACCGTTTGAAATATCACCTGGACATCAACAATCTAAACGATTTTCACCAATTGGCGTAACGAAATATTTATTCAACCGAGACTGCTCTTGTGAAAGTCCAGAACGACATCGCAGAAGCCCTTGATAAAAAACGTGTAGTTGCCTTGGTCATGCTTGATCTGGCCAGTGCGTTTAATGTTATCGACCATGGCATTGTGCTAACGCGTCTTCAACACTCATTTGGTGTGACAGCAGAAGCCCTGGATTGGATACATTAGCGGCAGTACGCAATGTGTCTATGTCGGCCCCGCAACTTCGTTCAACGCATATCTATGCTGCGGCGTGCCACAAGGATCCGTGTTGGAACCGAAACTGTACTGCATAGACATTAAACCAGTTGGTGATATAATGAAGAAACATAACCTTCGCTACCACTGTTATGCAGATGACACACAACTATACTTGTCCATCAAGCCTGATGAGAACTGGGCCAGTGAAAGGTCAGCCATTGAAGCCTGTGTGGCGGATGTTGGCGGGTGGATGAATAGAAACATGCTGAAGATGAACCTGGAAAAAAACGAACTCATGTGTTTTCGTCCAAACACCGAATTCGTCGGACGAACGATTTGTCCCTCACGATCGGAGGCAAACTATTTCATGCTGTGCAATCCATGAGAAATCTTGGAATTATTATGGACAACGGCTTGACAATGGAGAAACAGGTGAATGCGATCTCCAAGTCCTGTTTCTACCACATCCGAAATATTGGCATAGTCAAGCAATACATCGCAAATGACAGCACTGGTAACACGCTTCTGCAAGTTTGCCTCAGGTGCTAATTGAATGATTGCAGCGTATACAGAACTGCGCTGCTCGCCTAATCACCAGGTCACGCAAGAGCGAACACATAACGCCTGTATTACGTGACCTACATTGGCTTCCGGTGAAATACCGGCTCCGCTTTAAGATTAACACCTTCACGTATAAAGTGCTCAACGGATTGGCACCGGCGTACATGATTGACATTGCGCAGAAACATCAACCAACGCGTAGTTTAAGATCAACGCAGAAGTCACTTCTCGTTGTACCTGCACTACGGACTGCAACTTATGATGAACGTTGTTTCAGCCGACACGCGGCCATACTGTGGAACGACTTGCCTGAGAACATTAAACAACTGACCACTCTCAGCTCTTTCAAGAGACACTTAAAACACATCTCTTTAAACTGGCATACTGACGTGATTGAGTCACGCTCTCGTTTTAATGACATTGCTATATACCAATGACTTATTCGTTATGTTTTATTCATGTGTGTACTATAAGTGTAATATATGTGTTTATTATTTATTTATTTATTTTATGTTTAAATCAGCTCCTTACACTATGTACTTTTAAAACAATCTATATTTTATAGCTTTATTTAATGTATGCACTTTTATGTAAAGCATGTATTTTATGTATTTTATTTTGTTATTTAATGCAATTTCATGTAAAGCGCCTGAGTGCATTTTATCTTAATTGGATTCGGGCGCTATATAAATTTCGATATAATAATACTAATATTTTATTTTTTATTATACATTTATAATGCGCCGTGTATCCGGGTTAAAAACCTGCTCATAGGCGCTAACAAGATAAAGCTAAATAATTTAAAATAAATTGAAGAGCTAAAATAAAATGAGGTTA
Organism: Lamellibrachia satsuma; assembly: GCA_033239005.1. Lineage (NCBI taxonomy): Eukaryota > Metazoa > Annelida > Polychaeta > Sabellida > Siboglinidae > Lamellibrachia > Lamellibrachia satsuma. The sequence goes on from BSQZ01000059.1 coordinate 800,124, forward strand.
AACGACAGGTAAACATAAGTTAAATAAAAAGTTCAATAAATTATTTAAATTAATTAGTTATGTCAAAAACTTAAATAAATACATGAATAATAATAATAATAATAATAAATAAAAAATTAAAATAAACAACTACAATTAAGTTGATACATTAGATAAACATATAAGTTAATCAGATAAGTTAAATAAACAAAGTAAATAAATAATAAGTAAAATAAGTAAAATGTTCGAGTGATTAAAATATTAACAGAGTGTTCGAAAGGCTTTGCCAAAGAGATGTGTTTTTAGAAGTGACTTGAATACCTCAACGGAGTAGGCTTGCCTAATTACGGGAGGCAGGGCGTTCCACAGTGTCGGCCCTGCCACAGAAAAGGCCCGACGACCGTACTGCTCAAGATGGTACCGCGGTATACTCTATAGATGTTGATCGGCGGATCTCAGTGTTCGGGTGGGTGTGTATGGAATCACTAGCGACGACAGATACACTGGGCAGAGATGATGCACAAAGCGATATACAAGTAAAAGAAGCTTGAATTCGATTCGCTGACGAACAGGCAACCAATGTAAACTGAATAAAACTGGTGTTATGTGATCTCGTCTGCGGGTTCCAGTAATCAGCCGTGCCGCGGAGTTTTGAATCATCTGCAGTTTCCGCAGCTGCGTCTCGGGCAGTCCATAAAGCATAGAGTTGCCGTAGTCCAAGTGTGACATGACTAAAGCATGACTGACTGTATTGTAAGCAATGGTGGAAAGGCATTTTCTTACAGTTGCGATGCGGCGAATGTGACAGTATGCCACCTGGCAGAGACGGCGTATCTGCGCCGCCATTGACATTGTGTCATCAAATACAAAACCGATGTCGCGGATAAATGGTTTCGGGGTGACGGAGCAGCCATATACATCAATGGCTAGGTCAACAGGAGGTTGAACACGATTGCGATTCTACGCAGCGGAAATGACGACCACTTCCGTTTTACACTCTTTAAGAAGAAGGTTATGGGACACCATCCATAACTTTACATCGGTGGTACATCGCGATATGCGGTCAGTGACAGTTGTAGCATGCGCTGGCTGATCACGCGGATATTCAACGTAAAGCTGGGTATCGTCAGCATACATGTGGTAACGGAGTTGGTGGTGTTCGAAGACATGGTTGAGCCCCAGACAATAGATTGTAAAACAAGGGTTAATAATAAGAATAACGATACGTCACAGACTCCACCATGTTGACCCTCTCTGCGCATGGGTGGACGTCGTTAGGTCACGTGGTGCCGATAAGCGACGTTTGTAAATGTCGTATTTCGTCCGTTTTCATTGGATGACTCAGAACGCGACAGACTGGCGAGGAAATAAACACACAGCATGGTTATGTGCCCTCGCCGAGTTGTATACAATATTTACGAAATTGGCCTGGATATGTTGGATTCCTACAACGCGTTTTAAACATAACAGAGTCCTAGGTGATGCACAATGGTGTATGTCAGGTACGTCTGTGCACGTATTGACTGAACACCAATGTCTACAGCTTGCCCATCGGTATCCGTTCCTTGCAGGCAGTTCCTAGTAATGTGTAGCGGTTTTTAACTGGCTTGTGACGAACTTGGCCGTTCACACAAACCGATGAAAAAATTACCACCCCTAAATGACACGCAGTCACAACGGGTATATATATATATATATATATATATAATTTGGTAGTTGCCTGTTTAATTGGTTGTACCTGTCCAACTATAATGTATGCATTGTGTGCCGTGTGTCTGTTATTGATATACAATACAATACAATCATATTTTTTTCATCCGACCAGGAAATTACAGTGTCGATCGACTACGATACATCAGATCACGATACATCTGACCACGATACATTTGACCACTACACATCTGACCACAATAAATATGACCACGATACATCTGACCACGTTACATCTGACCGAGTTACGTCTGACCGAGATACATCTGACGAAGATATGTCTGATCACGATACATCTGACCATGATACATCTGACCAAGATACATTTGACGATGATACATCCAACCACGATACATCTGATTGAGATACATCTGACCGAGATACATCTGACCATGATACATCTGACCACGATACATCTGACCGAAATACATCTTACTGAGATACATCTGATCATGATGCATCTGACCGCGATACATATGACAATGATACATCTGACCGCGATACATCTCAACAAGATACATCTGACCATGATACATCTGACCGAGATACGTCTGACCACTATACATCTGACCAAGATACATCTGACCGAGTTACATCTGACCATGATACATCTGACCACGATACATCTGACTGAGATACATCTGGCCACGATACATCTGACTGAGATACATCTGACCAAGATACATTTGACAACTACACATCTGACCACAATAAATATGACCACTACACATCTGACCACAATAAATCTGACCACGATACATCTGACCACGTTACATCTGACCATGATACATCTCACCGAGATACATCTGATAAAGATATGTCTGATCACGATACATCTAACCATGATACATCTGACCATGATACATCCGACCACAATACATCTGACTGAGATACATCTGACCGAGATACATCTGACCATGATACATCTGACCACGATACATCTGACCATGATACATCTGACCATGATACATCTCACCATGACACATCTGACTGAGATACATCTGACCAAGATACATTTGACAACTACACATCTGACCACAATAAATATGACCACGATACATCTGACCACAATAAATCTGACCACGAAACATCTGACCACGTTACATCTGACCGAGATACGTCTAACCAAAAACATCTGACTGAGATATGTCTGACCACTATAGGTCTCTTAATTCTGGAATCATCTTAGTTGCTCTTCGTTGTATTCTTTCTAGCTTATCTATGTCATTTTTACGATATGGCCTCCATGCTTGAATACAATATTCCAAATGTGGTCTAACTATTGCTTTGTACAGGGGTACAATTAGATGTTTCTCCTTATACGTGATAGTTCTCCTAATTAGCCCTACAATTTGATTTCCTTTCGAAGCAGCAATCCCACATTGCTCTGAAACTTTCATGTCAGCATTAAATGTTACTCCTAAATCCTTTTCTTGTGTGGTTCTACCTAGTACAGCATCCCCCATTTTATATTCCTCATCCATATTTCCACCATGTCCTATGTGTATACATTTACACTTCCCAAAATTGAATAACATTTGCCAGTTTTCTGACCATTTAACTAATTTTTCCAGATCATCTTGTAAAGTTTGGTTATCTGTATCATTAGTAAACGTTCTGAATACTTTTGTGTCATCTGTAAATTTGAGTACTTTGCTAGATATGTCATCCTCCAAATCATTTATATATAAAAACAGTATAGGGCCTAATACTGATCCCTGTGGTACCCCACTCAAAACAGATTTCCGGTTTGAAATCTCACCATCTACTATTACTCTCTGTCTTCTGTGTGTAAGTCACTTTTCTATCCAGTTGATTACATCATTGCCTATACCATGGGCTTTTAGTTTAAGTAACAATCTTTGATGTGGCACTTTATCGAAAGCTTTCTGAAAATCTAAGTAGACAACATCCACTGGTGACCCGTCATCTACCCACTTTGTAATTTCTTCTAAGAAACATAAGAGATTGGTTAGACATGGCCTTGCTTTTAGGAATCCATGTTGAGATGTATTTATTAATTTATGTTTTACGAGGAATTCCACCATGTGGTCTCTAATTAATGTACATCTGACCACGATATATCTTACCACGATACATCTGAACAAGATATATCTGACCACGATACATATGACCCAGATACATCTGACCACAATACATCTGGCCGATATACATATGACCACGATACATCTGACCGAGATACATTTGTGAAACACATTTGAGCGGTAGCAACTCCCATGTCTATGCGTCGTACTCTGATAAATAATTTATATATATTTATTTACAAAATGAAAACCATAAAATGTCGTCCAGCAGGTCATAGCACAACATGACGATGGTGCGTTATTGACAATATCATCACTTGCGTTAGAAGAACATTCGCAAACTGCTCTAATGCGGTGTCATTAAAAAAATATATATAAAATCATGTTTTCCAACACCAACTGAACTTGATGGTTTGGCGTAGTATGGCGGAAAATGGTTCTTAGCAACACCTGCTGAATTCCGGTCGGTGTCACGGCTCAGCAGCAGCAGCAACGCCGCGGCAGGTGAAACGAATCATCGCGGCTGCGATCCGCTGAATGAGTGGTGGATATTGCTGTATTTACCTACGACTCAAAAACGTGTGTCCTACAAGCAGACAAATGCATCAGCCGAATTGGCAAGGTGTTTTGGTTTGAAAGGTTTGAAAATGGAACACCAGATTGCCAACAGTGTGAAAAGTTGCCATTATCAGATTAGAAATACTGGGTAAATTTAGCCAAATATGACCGAAGTATCATGCAAAATACTTGTTCTCGCACTAGTGACACCAGGTTTAGATTATGGTAATGCACCTATTCATGATCTCCCACAGACGGCGCTGCTCGCCTCATTACCCGTACAAGGAAATACAAACACATTACACCCGTGCCGCTGCGTTTACACTGGCTGCCCGTTTACACTGGTTGCCCGTTTACACTGGCTGCCCGTTTACACTGGCTGCCCGTTTACACTGGCTGCCCGTTTACACTGGCTGCCCGTTTTACAAAATGCTTCGTTTTACATGTTGTGCTATAAATGGTCTGACGCCGGACCACCTGGCTGACTTAATTAGCTAAAGCCTCATTAACAGATGTCTACCATCTGTTTCGTTGTCACCGCTTTTGTTCGTACCGGCTTCACTGACTGTCACACCTGGTGACCGCTGTTTCTCTGTTTGCTCAGCCGTTCTATGGAACAATTTAACAACTTCTTTCAGGACAGCGAAATAACTTATAAAAACTCACCTTTTTCAACAAACTTTTTATAACTCACCGATGAGGAATTTTTTTGTGCAGTCAATAGTTATTGTATATATTAGTTGCTTAGCATATTTATCGTCATTCTTTTAATTTCGCTTGCATTACTGAAATTATTTAAAGTATAATTCTTAATAATTGTTTATATATATATATATATATATATATATATATATATATATATATATATATATATATATATATATATATATATATATATATATAATTGTATTAGCATTTTCTATTGTTAAATTTTAATATTACTAGCATATGTATGAATATATGTAAAGTATATTTATATTTATTATATATATTTGTAAGTTTTTGCTATATTTAATTGTTTTAGCAGTTTCATGATAATTTTCACACATTTGCTTATTACTAACTATAATCGAAATAGTGTTATAGAATATTTTAACATGTTTATCTTGTTAGCATTTCTTTTTTATGTTGAACATTTGTGTAAACTATTCTTAGCATAATTATTATATTAGCAACTTATGGCCTGTAAAATATTACTATGTATGTACAGCGACTGAGAGAAATGTCGATTGATCGGGCGCTATATACGTAATTTTATTATTATTATCATTATTGCGTACAGACGTAAGTCGGTATGTGGATGTACGATTTAAATATAGTTAGGGTGTCACGAACGAATCGTCGAAAAATCGAACACCTTGAACAAAAACTCACTGTAGATCGAGAAACAGTCAGAGAAAAAACATTATAAAATTCCGAGTGATGTTGGTGATGATAGTCCGGTCACTTGACCGCTGAAGCATTGTTCTCATCCACACGACAAACCAAAAAGAGACACAGAAGAAGGAACTGACAAATTGTAATCATTGTTAGTGTAATACTCGTTGCCTGTTTCAAGGTGTGTACATTGTTGATATTCTCACTGAGGAACTATGCATCATCATACATTTGACCTTTCATCTCACGTAAAAACAAATGTAAAATAGTTAGACTCCAATTAAGACATTAATTGCCGCAATCTTATTAGTCACAGTAGTAATGTAAATTAAGCAACTCACGTGATCAAAATATAGTTACGTTGATAAGTCGACGACAATTCAACAGCATATACAAACTCATTTATGGCATTTATAGCGATATTAGTGTAAAATTAGTGCAAAAGTCCCTACTAAAGTTTGCATAAGCCACACGAACTATGTATGAGAAAAACATGTTTTTTCGTGTGTTTTCCGCAGCTCGATACCCCGTCGACTCCCGGTGTATTTGTGTTTACAATGAAATGGGGACACGCTTGTGCAGACCTTTCTGTGTTTGTATAAATACACCAACTACTTGGTAGGTTGGTAACGGGCAATCCAATTTTATTCATACACAACAAGGATTGCCGCTGTGCACACACTAATAGTGACTAAGTCTGCCACAAATTGTGCACAGCCTGATATTAAGCTGGTGTGTATGATCAATTAGTAAACAATACCAGATAAGATTTAACATTATTGATATTTTCTACTGTAGCTAGAAAACATGTTTTATGCATTCTGGTTGATGTTGTCGAAACATAATATAGTACAAAAACGAGACATAGCATCCATAGGCAAATTGGCCAGAATATATTTTTTTTTATTGAAACAAACATATATGTCGGATTTCGGTCAATCTATAGGGCGCCTTAGTTAAACAAGTAATGCCAACTAACGCATCAAATCAAGGTCATTACTGGGTCATATAGTATATAAGTTAAGTCGGTGTTGAGAGCGACGCTATTATGATCCCTGTCTCGAAACCACATTTCGGCAATACGCGGAAACTAGTCCATTCCACGTGAAATATGCACGCTCTGCTTCTGTCCGACCAATTAAGAATAAATAAGGAAAGCCGCGTGCTGTTTGTATTCATTACTGATGTATGAAAGCCATCAAGTTCTGACCTAAGCAGACGCTATCAAGAATGTCTACTCGTTGATCTACTAACCTCCAGGATCTGTGGGATGCGTTCACGTCTGTCCCATCTCCTTAATTGGGGATATAAACTAATCGACTTGTACTTTGGCGGTAACGGCTCTTAGCACCACCGTAGACGGTCGGCTTCTTGCATCAGTTTGAGTGAATCTTTGTACATTTCAACACATATACACATCCTCGCCGCCAGGGGCTTTTGACTACATCAGTACCCTGGCACATAGTGTAGTACTGCTACAACCCCTGGCTAGCTAGGATGACCACACCTAGCTAGCTAGGATGACCACCCCTAGCTAGGTAGGATGACCACCCCTAGCTAGCTAGGATGACCATCCCTTGCTAGGTAGGATGACCATCTCTGGCTAGCTAGGATGACCAACACTGGCTAGCTAGGATGACCATCCCTGGCTAGCGAGTATGGCCACGCCTGGCAAGCTAGGATGACCATCCCTGGCTAGGTAGGATGACCATCCCTGGCTAGGTAGGATGACCATCCCTGGCTAGCGAGTATGATCACCCCTGGTTAGCTAGGATGACCATCCCTGGCTAGCGAGGATGACCACGCCTGGCTAGCTAGGATGACCATCCCTGGCTAGCTAGGAAAACCATCCCTGGCTAGTGAGTATGATCACCCCTGGTTAGCTAGGAAGACCATCCCTGGTTAGCGAGGATGACCACGCCTGGCTAGCAAGGATGACCACCCCTGGCTAGCGAGTATGACCACTCCTGGCTAGCAAGGATGACCACCCCTGGCTAGCGAGTATGACCACTCCTGGCTAGCAAGGATGACCACCCCTGGCTAGCGAGCATGACCACTCCTGGCTAGCGAGTATGACCACCCCTGGTTAGCTCGGATGACCATCCCTAGCTAGCAAGGATGACCATCCCTGGTTACCGAGGATGACCACGCCTGGCTAGCTAGGGTGACCATCCCTGGTTAGCTAGGAAAAACCATCCCTGGCTAGTGAGTATGACCACGCCTGGCTAGCTAGGATGACCATCCCTGGTTAGCTAGGAAGACCATCCCTGGTTAGCGAGGATGACCACGCCTGGCTAGCAAGGATGATCACCCCTGGCTAGCGAGTATGACCACTCCTGGCTAGCGAGTATGACCACCCCTGGCTAGCGAGTATGACCACTCCTGGCTAGCTAGGAAGACCATCCCTGGCTAGCGAGTATGACCACTCCTGGCTAGCTAGGAAGACCATCCCTGGCTAGCGAGTATGACCACTCCTGGCTAGCTAGGAAGACCATCCCTGGCTAGCGAGTATGACCACTCCTGGCTAGCTTGGAAGACCATCCCCGGCTAGCGAGGACGACTACCACTGCCTAGCGAGGATTACCATCCCTGGCTCACGAGGATGACCACCCTGGCTAGCGAGGATGACCACACTTGGTTAGCGAGGATGACCAACCCTGATTAGCGAGGATGACCACCCCTGGTTAGCGAGGATGACCACCCCTGATTAGCGAGGATGACCACTCCTGGCTAGCGATGATGACCACTCCTTGCTCACGAGGATGACCACCCCTGCCTAGCGAGGATGACCACCCCTGGCTAGCGAGGATGACCACCCTTGATTAGCGAGGATGGACACACACACACATTGAAATAGTAGCGTTTTTAATCATTACTAAATCACACAATTTTAATATATTGAGCAACAGACAATGGTAGTACTAATATTGCTTGCCCAATTACTAATAAAACTACACAATAGTATGATTTGTTTTAACATTTGTATGTATGTTATATCACAATTTTCACAATTTTCATTCCATTTATTGACATAGCACTAATTTTAACGAAAACCACACAATTCAAATTACATTGAAAAAAGCCTGAACAATTTGTTGACACTAAATGATTAAGCATTTAATACGTAACTACTCAATATTATAACAACATGTGTTGTTTAGGAAAAACGAATATTCTTACAACATCATAGTGAACAATCGAAATAATTCATGATATGTTTTCCTTTAGTTCAAATATTTTCTGATTAGTAGCCACCTACATGCGTATTTTCATAGTTGTAATTTTGTCGGGTACAGTAACCAAATTCGTACAGCGTACGGTAAATATATGTTGCTTTTATTGTATCATATTATCAAAATACTAATACTTATTATTAGTATTATGATACTAATTATTATTTTACTATTATAATTACAATAATTAATTTTCCATTACTCATATAACAGTACATAATATAGTGCAAAACAGAGAGCAATATAAGTTATGCTTGCAAAGTTTATAAATCAAAACGCTGCCTCTGTGCATATTAACAGAACGATTCCACTAATCTGCAAATGCTTTATACATGACAGTGTGATAATTGTTTGGTTAATTCAGTCATATAACTTTCAAGAAGACAGACTATATCCTGAAAGACATCAAACACGTGTCATCCATACCGTCATAATGCTATCTGTATAACATATGACCCCTGGTGACAGTCGTTGATTCAAAGACTGATGACTTTGGTGACAGTTGCTGCCTCAATGACAGATTACCCTGGTGACCGTTGCTGCCTCAATGACATATTACCCTGGTGACAGTTGCTGCATCAATGACAGATGACCCCTGGTGACAGTTGCTGCATCAATGACAGATGACTACTGGTGACAGTTTCTGCCTCAATGACAGATGACCCTGGTGACAGTTGCTGCCTCAAAGACAAATGACCCATGTTGACAGTCTCTGCCTCAAAAGACAAATTACCCCTGTTGACAGTATGCTGCCTTAAAGACAGATGATCCTGTGACATTTGCTGCCTCAAAGACAAATGATCCCTGTTGACAGTTACTGCCGCAAATACAGATGATCCTGTGACAGTTGCTGCCTCAAATACAGATGATCCTAGTGACAGTGACTGCCTCAAAGACAGATGATCCTGGCGGCAGTTACTGCCTCAAAGACAGATGATGCTGGTGACAGTTACTGCCTCAAAGACAGATGACCCTGGTGACAGTTGCTACTTCAAAGACAGAAGCTGCTAAAGATGTCAACATAAATCTGTCAAGAAAACCAATAATGCCACTAAGAGGAACTAGAGGTAAACCGGACGACAATCCACGCGAATGTCACAGCGATTGACGAGTGTTTAGAGCTGTCCCGTCACGGATACATCAGTCTGGCGAGTAAGCGAGAAAGACCGACCAACATTGACCTTATTCCATTTACAGTACTGTAGTTTCCGTCGGCCCAGACGTCTGCGACAAATATCTTCGTTCTGTTATGTATTCTTAGCTACACATTAATTAGGCGACGCCACGCGACGTCATTCGTCCAAGAGGGCGTCCGTGTGCGCATCAACTTAATTTATGAAGCTAGCAACATTTCACAATAATTTGTGTCTGAAAATAACATCAAATGCGGCCTCAGTAGGGTAGCAGTGCGATGCGTTATATTGCTTGTAATGGGGCGGGTTCAATTTCGAAGCTTGGACACTCTCTTTTATTCCACGTGGCCCCAGCTTATTGCGCTGTATACACGACTACCTGATCATAGGCAGTTGTGTACATATTTTAACGAATAACGCTCTGTAACTTGAGCGTGGCTGAATGCTTCACAGATAAGTCGAGATGGCTTTGAAATGAACAAGTCTGCCAGGAGGTGAAGTGTAACGCGCTTTGAGCATTCCAAGGACTGGGTAAAACATACTAAATTACTTTTACCTTTTTACATACGCCTTCTACAGAGTTAGTTTAGTTAATTAAATCCCCAAATTAAAGATGAATAACTGAAACGAATCGGTGTTTGACATATAAACACAATTCGCACATTAACCTGCACAAAACACGACGCATCGTACATATATAACAAGCAGGAGACATATATACGCGGCGACTTTCAAGCGCATCAAAACTATAATGTCATACTTCACTTCCCCTGAGCACCGTGTGACCAGGAAATGACGATGCCTAGAAGGAAGTCATTCGCGCTCGGTCGGTAATAACTGCCGCGCGCTGGGAAATTGAAATAATCAAACTACACAAATGTTTCCCGTTAGCCGGAATGCAAGGAATCGCGTGTGAAATGTGGCGCTCTAGGGGATTTCATGGGGACCCGTAAACATGTGGAATAATATGGGTGCGCATAGTGCATTACGCAACGAGTGTAAACAGTAAATGCGGAAATATATTGCAAACTGAAAGTTATTTATAAATAGGATAGTATATGTTTGTTGATACGCAATGACAAAGAACATATGATACTGACGTAGCAATGGATTAACCACTATATTATACATATATATATATATATATATATATATATATATATATATATATATATATATATATATATATATATATATATATATATATATATATATATATATATATATATATATATATATATATATATATATATATATATATATATATATATATATATATATATATATATAAATATATATATATATATATATATATATATATATATATATATATATATATATATATGTTTACATTTTATGAATACACCTAAACTAATCATAAGCCGAGGTTATCCGAAGCAGGTGCATTTGCGACAATTTCGGACTGACCCATGTTGCAGAGACACATGTTGCAGAGACACATGTTGCAGAGACACATGTCCCGTGTTTTGTCAAGGTTGTGTTTATAACGAATGTAGACATTCTAACGGAAGTAGGAGTAATAATAACACTTCTTCATTAAAATACTGAAACACAACCTAACATGTTTGTCCCGTTTTCAGACAAGAAGGAGTTGTAAGTTGGAGGGAACCGTTGAAGGTATGAGAGATATAGGAAGTCAAAGAACCACGTGGACAGAAAACTGCAGGGCATTGGACGGAATATAACACACGACGATCTGGTCATAACTTCACAAGGCAGACAAGAATGGTGATCCGACCTCTCAGAGGAGGTGACACCAGATGGTCCTGGTGTTTCAGTTCTTGGTTGACAGTTTCCCTTCAATTGCCATTGAGATCACGGTCTGTGACGCGCCGGGTGTTTCTCGCGATAACATACGTTGATGTGGTCTGCTATAGAACGGCATTAACACCTACTGTCGATGAACTTTAATTTTCAAAGAGGATTGCAATGAATTATGGATTATTCAAATGAGTTTGACACTATGTGTGCGATTTAAATGGAATCCGATGAATTGCCACGTGCCATCGAACATGCATGTGCGATCTCAGACAAGCAAGCTTAACAGCATGGTCTCACAAACGTGCGCTGTATGCATAATTATTTTTTACACGCACGCACGCATCACACAAGTACACATGACAATATGACATATGACCAGTCACATGGTCATCTCGGCGCAATATCCTTGCAGAAATGTGTCGATAGTATATGCGTATCCAGATCATGATGATTAATTATTGCCATTTAATTATTGCCAACTTTCTTCCTCGTCTTTTTCGCGTCTCTTGAATTAAGGCTACATTGGTCACCATTTACAGCTGTGTCGTCTGTCGTCGGTATTCAATCTATGCCTTATATATATATATATATATATATATATATATATATATATATATATATATATATATATATATATATATATATATATATATATATATATATATATGCAATGCTGTCGGTTCACGCGTGATCCATCAAATCCGTATCTCATATTGTGTATGTAACGCAAATGTGCTATCATTTATGGACACATCGATACATTATAACGTGATGGCCTTTGCGTACTTCTTTTCAAATTGTAAATTTTTGTTGGAGCACAATCTCTGATAAGGCGTAATTGGACATTTGAATAGAGAAGCGTAAAAACAGGAGATCGGCCATTGTTGGACAACTGCACAAACGTTTGGGGTAGAGCCATCATACGATAATCTGTGTTCAGAGCTATAGTGTTATATATACTGCTCTATGGAGCATCATGGAGCAGAGCCATGGTTGTAACCCATCATGGAGCAGAGCCATGGGTGTAACCCATCATGGAGCAGAGCCATGGGTGTAACCCTTCATAGAGAAGCGCCATGGGTGTAACCCATCATGGAGCAGAGCCATGGGTGTAACCCATTATGGAGCAGAGCCATGGGTGTAACCGTTCATAGAGCAGAGCCATGTGTGTAACCCATCATGGAGCAGAGCCATGGGTGTAACCCTTCATAGAGCAGCGCCATGGGTGTAACCCGGAGAGATCATATAACCGACAAGGTAAATATGTACGTACGTTCACCCCCCCGGCAGACATGTTCATTCCAAAGCAAACTCGGCTTTTCTGGGAATCATTCAGCCACGCTACAATTACTGCGCGAAGACTATTAATTCACATTTCCACCCCTGACTGTCGCCAGGTACTCATGTACCTGTAGGAAATATAACAACATTCCGCAACTTAGCGCAGTTAAAGTATTGTATAGTGTACTGCATTGTCTCCTATTTATACAATTGAGTGAACTGTAGCAACGTGGTGCTTCGAAACGGCAGGAAGAGAATTCGATGCCGGGCTCTCCTGATTGAGAGTCCGACGCTATAACCAATACACCGCCGCGCCCCACTATTGGATAGATTATGATGCAAGTATACCTCACATGGAGGGGTCGTGTGGCTGTTATGGATGACGATAAAGCAACTATGTACTCTCAAATGTCGGAATGGACTAGACGTACATGTTTATCCAAGCTAAGATTCCATGATTTAGTGAAGCGTATTTTTGACAAGCAGTGGTACCAACCTGCCCACGACAGACCGACCTGGAGGGACTCCTGCAGTGTGGAATGAACGAGCGGTCGTAATTGCAATCGTGACTGACAGCGAAATATTTTGTAGAAACCCATAGTAAACGTTTGTATTGATTCAAGGAATAATAAGCTTTTCGCTACGACTATTGACCATCATTCTGACTTCAACGTGTGGCGTGGTACTCGATTCGTCATCTGCATATCGTGTGTCAGTAATGAAACTAGCATGATTTAAAAAAAATAATATTATTTTAGAACCCAATGATGCATGTATTGTCTTGATAATTGAAAATATGAACATGTCAATGCATGTTACGGGGCATTTAGTATAAATACATTATGCCAGTTCTTACTTAAAGACATGCATAATGCAGGATTTTCATATTTATGATACGCTTGATTGTAGATATATGTTTCCTCGCAATAATATAACGTGTGTTTGTGTGTGTGTGTGTTTGTGTGTGTGTGCGTGCGTGTGTGTGTGTTTATGGGTGCGTGTGTGTATTCGTGTGCGTGCGCGTACATGCATACATGCACACATGTATACATACTTATGTGCACGCAGGCATGCATGCAAGCAGACATGCATGCATTTGTCAGGCCAGTATCACGCCAGTATCACGCTAGTATCACGTCAGTATCACGCCAGTATCATGATAGTATCAGGCCAGTATCACGCCAGTATCACGCTAGTATCACGTCAGTATCACACTAGTATCACGTCAGTATCCCGCCGATATCACACTAGTAATACACCAATATCATGCTATTATCATGCCAGTATCCCGCTAGTATCACGCCAGTATCACATTAGTATCACGCCAGTATCACGCCAATATCACACTAGTACCACGCCAGTATCACGCTAGTATCACGCTAGTATCACTCTAGTATCACGCCATTATCACGGCAGTATTACGTGATTTGTACTTACATTTAATCAAGGAGAATTTCAGAACAATATGGAAAGATACACGAACGCCTTAAGTAGATAACATGAATTTCTTTGCAGAATATATGGCATAAATGGCATCAAACAATTATAAATGCATAAAAAATACTTTGGGGAGACATTAAAATACGATATTTTGACAGTCTATTCCATCACATCAGACTGGATACGCTAATGTGTCAGACCATTCACCAAACGTTCCAGATATCAGTAAATGTGTCGGCAGAAGAAATCCCTGCTGTCATTCATCATACACGTGTTTGTGAATGCCATTCTCATTTATTTATAAACGCTGGATGCTACGATTATGGTGATTAATGAGTTTCGCAGGCGCTTTACTGGTTAAATAGATAGTTTTGAATGCTACAAAACCTCGAAGTAGAACGTTATTAGCTGAAGGTGGGTTGAACAATGCAATATCCGTAGTGATAATAATAACATTTATTTATCACATATATGTGCAAAAATTACATTTAGAATACAGCATTAATAAAAGTATATATATATATATATATATATATATATATATATATATATACTTTTATTAATGCTGTATTCTAAATGTAATCTTTATATATATATATATATATATATATATATATATATATATATATATATATATATATATATATATATATATATATATATATATATATATGTATATATATATGTATATATATATATATATATATATATATATATATATATATATATATATATATATATATATATATATATATATATATATATATATATATATATATATATATATATATATGTATGTATATATATATATATATATATATATATATATATATATATATATATATATATATATATATACATACATACATGCATACATATATATATATATATATATATATATATATATATATATATATATATATATATATATATATATATATATATATATATATATATATATATATATATATATATATATATATATATATATATATATATATATATATATATATATATATATATATATATATATATATATATATATATATATATATATATATATATATATATATATATATATATATATATATATATATATATATATATATATATATATATATATATATATATATATATATATATATATATATATATATATATATATATATATATATATATATATATATATATATATATATATATATATATATATATATATATATATATATATATATATATATATATATACATATATATATATATATATATATATATATATATATATATATGTATATATATATATATATATATATATATATATATATATATATATATACATATATATATATATATATATATATATATATATATATATATATATATATATATATATATATATATATATATATATATATATATATATATATATATATATATATATATATATATATATATATATATATATATATATATATATACACACATACATACATGCATACATATATATATATATATATATATATATATATATATATATATATATACACACACACACAAGTGTGTGTGTGTGTAATACATAAATGTCTCGCCAAAATCCTCGGAAGGAAACTGTAAAGATATACACGATAAACTGCACATAATATGCACAAGTTTTACTCTTAGAACAGCACATAAGAATAAAGTTAATTTAAATGAAACTGACAAAATGAAACTCAATATTTAAATGTTCACAATTTGAATGTGCACAGATTAGATGTTCACAGTTTGAATGTTCGAAGTTACATTGCAACATAATTATAGTCCTGAGTCTGATATTTGGCAGACGTTTTGAGCGTCTGAGTGTTGGAGTCGAGCTTCTCTTCTCTGGTGTGTGAGGTTTTGTAGACTCAGCATATTCAGCAGACACATCTGACTGTTCAGCATGATCAGCACCAAAAACATGTGGCTGTCTAGCAGGTGTTTCCGGTTGTGCTGCTGGCATCTCTGATGCATCAACACTGTCCCAGTCCACATTTAACGACGGTTCTTGGGGTGTTGTACTTCTGCTGTCTCGGCGATAACGTCGATACGTGCTCGTACCTACTCGGACATTATACGAACGAGGTCCTGCATCTCCGTCACAGGTACCAGGGGTCCATATCTTCTGGGCCGGTAGCCGTATATACACACTACCACCAGTATTCCGCCCTAACAGTGGACATGAGTGTGCATTGTAGTAGCACTCCTGCTTTGTCTTGGCAGCTAACAGCGCAGGACTGTCACTCACAGCAGAATGACGTCGCTGTAGCCGAGGACAGCCATGGGAAGCAGTGTCTTGCATCTGCGACCCATAAGTCTCTAAGACGGACTAGTGTCCAAGCCCACAAATGGTGTATTACGCCTGTCGAGTAGCGCTAGGAACTCTGACGTTCCATCCTCCTTGCAATTTTTTAACAACTTCTTCATTGTCTTTACGTCATTCTCAATCCTCAAGTGTGATGATGACGTCACATGCTGGAAACATCACATCATTCTTTGCAAAACTAGCAGATGCAAAAATATGATCCATTGTCCGAAATCACAAAATCTGGTGTGCCATGTCTGGCGAACAAAGATAACAATACTTTGATCACACTTCGTGACGTCACATTTCCGGTGTTCTACCTCCAGGTAGTTACCGAAGTATTCACACACCGCCAGCAATGTGAGTCCATGCAGCGAACACAGGTCTAAACCAACTTGGCCCATGGACGCATGATCACTTCGTGCTGCTTCGGTGGTTCTATCTGTTGAGATGCTTGGTGAGCCAGGTAGACGTCACACGATATTAACTTCTTCATGTCTTGTGACATATGTGGCCAATAGAGGCACTTTCGCGCTCGACGAAGACACCCCTCTATTCCCACATGACTCGTATGCGTAACTGCCCTCAGTTTTATTCGCATACACGCAGAGATCACAAGCCTGTGACCCTTGAGGATTAGCTGATGTCCTTCTGTCACAGACGTTCAAAGGCAGATATGATCTGCTCAGTGTGTCAGCCAGGCATATCTCAGTACCTTTGAGGTACAGTACATTCAGGTTGTATATCTGCAGTCTCAGCAGTACGCGTTGCAGTCTCATCAGCGCTTCTTGAGTATGCTCTCCAGCGGCTTATGATCAGTCTGTATGTTGACTTTATCTCGATCATACACTTATGCGTCGAACTTCTCATATGCACACACGATTGACAACAGCCCTTTCTCAATAAGTGCATATCTGGTCTCAGCTGATGTCAGTACGCGTGAAATAAACGCCACAAGTTGACCCAACTATATCAGTGCTGCACCCAGACCATACTGCGAGGCGTCACACTGCAATGTGACCTCGTCCTCCAGACTAGTATATTAGAACAGGTGCATTGGATATTGCGTCTTTGATTTTCTTTAACGCTTCCTTTTCTACGTGTCCCCACTCCCACTCTGTGTCCTGGGGTGCCAATTTACGCAGAGGAACCGTGAGTTCTGTCAATCTCGGTACGAACTTCCACATGTATGTTATCATGCCAATCAGTGGCTGCTTAGCCTTCACGTCCTCTGGCTCTCGCATTTCTACGATGGCACGCACCTTGTCGGGGTGGATTTTCAGGCCTTCACCTGAGGCCACGCGTCCGATGAATGGGGGTTCTGTATTTCTCAGCTGTACCTTCTCAACGTTCAGCTTCACATTTCTCTGGTCACAACGCTTTAAGAACGTCAGCAGATTATCGCCACGATATGTGATCGCAACTGCCATGGTTGAGCCACATCCAATCACTCCAAAGTCGTCTGCTACTACCTCAACTCCGGCGAAGCCTTCGACCAATTCGTGCCTCTTTCGCTGAAATACGTCTGAGGCACAGCTGATCCCAAAACGCATTCTCTTCCAGCGAAAACATCCGAATGGCGTGTTCAAGGTAGTGAGCCTTGATGTAGTATCATCCAGGCAAATGTTCCAAAATTAATTTCTTACATCTAGGAAGGTGAAGACATTGGCACCGTGCAGACGTGTCGCGATGCCTCCTATCGTGGGAAGAACATAGTTTTCTCTCTGAACAGCAACACTCAAGTCCTTGGGATCAAGACAAATTCTCAGTTTATATATCATCGGAGTTGGTCCAGTCACAGGAGCCAGCGCATCTTGTTGAACCACATCAGCCAGTGTACTCTGTAGCTTTAGTCAGTGGCTGGCCTACCTCCCTGACTGTGAACACAGGACGATCAGCTGTGCTAGGTCGACTGACATCATCAAAGTCCAGTACGTTGATGAAATGCATGCCAATGCAGGCCTTTTCGCCCTAGCAAAGGACGGATGTCAGCTTCCACCAAGTTGTAACGCAGCGTGAACAGCGTCTCCCCTTTGACACTGGGAGCAGAACTCGTCCTCTCAAGGTTAGCTTCCTGCCTCCGCACGCTATGATCGCATCGTTGCACGGTGTCACATTGCTCAGATTGACGTCTCATGTGGCCTTCTCGTTCAGATTGCGCAGTAGTGTCCAGGTGAAACTTCATATAGTGTCCTGAGTTTCTCAGCTTAAGCGTGACAGACCTGTCTGTGGCGGGTTGAACACATAACACTTCGCCCGCAGTTCTCACATATTTCTGGAATGGTTTCTGTAAACACTTCTTACGTCTCAGTCCACACTATATACACTCGCCTGACCTTGATGATTTCTGTCGATTTCTGGGCTTGTCTTTCTTGCCTCTTGCCTTGTGAACTGTGTTATCTGTCTCCGTGCCAAATGACACTCCGACGTCTACTTCTCGCATCTGCGCTTGCGACAGCCCTGATGCTCGGCACGTATCTAACACTTTAGCTAGTGCTAAGTCCTCTTTGCGAAGCAAAGCTTCACGTACACGTCCATATGAGATACCAAACAGCGCCCGATCTCTCGATATTTCATCTGTAGTGATATTGCCAAAGTCACAGTGGTCAGCCGTTTGCCGTAGCGTCGTTACGTACTGATCGAGTGCCGAGTGGCTCCCCAGGCTGCTGCTGCTGTCGCTTGTAAAAGAGATGTTTCGAACGACACGTTTCGTCTCGGTCGACAGTAGGCCTCAAACTTTGATAGCACCGGTTTTATTTTCTCTGCGTCTGTAGGGTGGGTCCCATTGAAACGTTGACTAAACCGTCTGGACTGAGGGCCAATAACCGTCAACAGTGTCGACACTTGCACCGGATCCTCTTTATCGCTCAGACCAGTGACACGGGTATACTGCTTCCACGTATTGTCCCACTCTTTCCACAGTTCTGCTGCTGCATTGTGAATATCCAGTCCTTCTGGCGCTGGTAGCAGAGAAGCATGCGTCATTTATCGTTAATTACTGCTAGCCACCATGTAAAGATATACAAGTTGTATATAATAAGCAAAAGTTTTAATCGTCACAAGCCAGAACGACTGACAGGCAGTGACATAATACAATATCAGCACGGGACCATACCATAATCGTGCTGATTAAATATCAGCACGGGACCATACAGTTGTTTGTGATAGCCGGGAGTAGGCATTATTTCGTTAAAGAAACTCTTCCTTGTCGCATCAAAATCAAATAGTTAGACAGTCTAATCAAATCGGCGTACAATGTTACAAAGTTTAGGTTTTTTGTCGATCCACTAACTTTCCAAAACCAGTTCTACTCAAACGTGTACAGTATGGATTAATCTACGGTAATATGGATTAATCTGCGGTATGACACATGCTTCATATGGTCTTCAAAATTCGGTGCAAATTGCATTGGCTCCCTGTCCAATATCGCATTACTTTTTAATATGTGTACAATTACCCATCAAGTAGTTTCATCCAAATAACCAGCATATTTTTATTAGCTGCTCACTCAGCCAACTTCGATCATCTCATTCTAAT
Organism: Lamellibrachia satsuma; assembly: GCA_033239005.1. Classification (NCBI taxonomy): domain Eukaryota; kingdom Metazoa; phylum Annelida; class Polychaeta; order Sabellida; family Siboglinidae; genus Lamellibrachia; species Lamellibrachia satsuma. Next base: position 820,522 of record BSQZ01000059.1, read on the forward strand.
AAATTTGTTGTTCCCGTGTTAAGACAAGTATCAGAAACTAGAGCTTTTTCAGTTGCTGCACCGACTTTGTGGAACTCACTCACTGCAAATGTTAAGTCTGCAGGAAATGTAACAACATAAACTAGAAACCCACCTGTTTAAACTTGATTATCCTCCATAGCTCCACAGCCTACCAATTCAACTGTTTACAACTGGAACTGTTTTTCGATTAAGAACTGCTTAACCGCTTTTTTTTCGTGCGCTTTTGAGCTTGGGTCTCCCGAGGATATTAACACAATAGAAGTATTTTATATATTATTATTAATGTTATTAAGACATGGAGGCCAGGGATCGGGGAGCCGACCATAGAGATAGCTATACATATACTATATATATATATATTAAGACATGGAGGCCAGGGATCGGGGAGCCTACCATAGAGATAGCTGTGTATAACGCGTAACACCACATAGGCTATATATATCGAATGCATGATATTAGGAGCACCAGCCTGGATGATGGAGACTACGCTACTGATCGCACGATGGTTTCTAAATAAAATGTTCGATCCAATTCTCGCAGCTATACAAGGGCCTAGTTTCATGATAACACATTTCATGGTGGCAGCGGTGGTGAACGATTACCCCGTCTAAAGAACTGACATTAATAGGACACGCTAGAGAATCAACTTCGATCGGAAAAAGAGACTTTGAGTTTTTGTTTTACGCGGAATTTTCGAGTGACGCGGGCGCCGAGGGCTGACATCACCGATCGATTTCACGCGGAAAGATGTCAACAGTGCAGTTAAGTCAAGTGAAACTGCCCTAACTGAATGAATGATTTCACTTCCCAAGCCCACGAACAGAATTGATGTCCCTGATCTTTTGTATGCATATGAAGCCGAAGCATAAGGCTATTGCATTGAACTAACGCTACATTTCGTCACCGCGATATATGCAAGCGCGTGAGCGATAATGGGTGACTTAACGGGTATCGACCCGCCACGCATGGACTGGTCTAGTTCAGATCTGCCAACCGCTTTCACCAGTTTCAAACAGCACAGTGAGTTGATCTTCAGCGGGCCCTTAGCAGGAAAAAGTGAGGAAGAGAAAGTCACATATGTTCTGCTACGGGTTGGGCAGGAAGGCCTAAGAGTATATAACACATGGGACATGACACCAGCCGACAGGAAGAAACTGGGCGTCCTGTGGGACTGTTTTAAGAAATTCTTAGAGCCAAAGACGAACTACAGACTGAGTCGATTCCATCTCCAGAAATACCGACAATCTGCTGGTGAATCGGTAGACGAGTATATGATGCGATGCAAGCTTCAGGCTAAAAAGTGCAACTTCAGAGATGTTGTTGAGACAGATGAACGTCTCGTCGAGCAATTGATCATTGGAATACGACACAGCAAAATGCAGGAGAAGCTTTTGGGACGGGATGCAACCTTGACCTTGGATGGCGCGTTAGACATCGTACGTACATTCGAGGCCACAGTCACTGACATGCAATTGTTCAGCGGAGAAACCAGCATCCACCCGGTTCAACACGACAGGCATCCAAATAAACGTCAGCAACGCGAGTACTCTGGCAGTCGTCGTACGTGTAAGTACTGCGGAGGGACTCACCCTGCTGGAATAAATAGCTGTCCTGCATACGGCAGCAAGTGTGTCGCTTGTGGTCGCTTGAACCACTGGAAGGTAATGTGCAGAGCGGCAGAGTGGGGACGCGAAAGAGCTGAATCACGTGGTCGTGGACGACCAGCGCCACGTGGGCACGTGGACCACTCCCGACAGAGGTCAAAGTCACGACACAAGTCGCCAAGCCGAGGTACTGATCGCTCAGCGACAGTGCACAACGTCGAAAGGGAGGCATGCCTGGAACAAGGTTTTGAGAAGCTCGTATTCGACAATGTTGATGCGGAGAATGACACAAGAAGCGAGGTCTACGCGTCGCTTGACATACAACTGGGCGTGAAACATGCGACACTAAAGGTGAAAGTCGATACTGGGCCCCAGGGGAATGTCCTTCCACTCAGAATGTATCGACGGATGTACCCAGAGAATCTTGGCGCTGGAGGTTACCCATCAAGAAGAGGACTACAAGAGTCTACAACAGTGCTGATGGCGTACAATGGCGAGCGAATCAAACAGTACGGGACACTGATGTTGCCGTGCAAACATAATGAGGTCAGCCGTGACACTGAGTTCTACGTCGCCGATACACCGGGACCAGCCATTGTCGGACTGCCATCTTGTCGGGCCTTGCAGCTCATCACCATGCACTGTGAAATCACGAGAGACGAGCCAATTGACATGCCAATCAAGAGGAATGAGGATCTACTTCAGTGCTATCCTGACAGATTTGAAGGCATCGGAAATATTCAAGGAAATTTCCACATCCCGACAGATCCGAATGTCGCACCAGTTGTTCATGCTCCGCGAAAGTGCCCTATCCGCGCATCTAGTTTTCTCCAAACTAGATGCGCGCCATGGGTACTGGTCCATCTCATTGGACGATGAGTCGAGTCGCAAGACTACCTTCAACAGCCCGTTCGGACGATTTCGCTTTGAGAGGCTACCATTCGGGCTTAACTTGAGTCAAGACGTTTTTCAAGAGAGAATGGACAACATTCTGGAGCAATGCCCAGGAACAATGGGTATGGCAGATGACGTCGCAGTCTTTGACAGAGACGATGTCGAGCATGACCGGAATCTCCACAACGTCATGAAAGTGGCAAGGAAACACGGGCTGGTGTTTAACGTAGATAAGTATGACATTCATCAGCCTAGCATCCACTTCTTCGGCCTCGTGTTTGATGTGACAGGTGTGCGACCGGACCCAAGCAAGGTAAATGCCATCAAGCGACTCGAGACGCCCATAGATACTACGCAGTTGCAAGAATTCCTAGGTGTGGCAACGTACATGTCACCGTTCATACCACACCTATTTCACCACACAGCGACACTGAGAGACCTACTCAAGAAGGATGTAGAGTTTGCGTGGTCGCCATCGCATGAAGACGCGTTTCAGAAGACAAAGCAACTGATCTGCGAAGAAGTAACATTGAGTCATTTTGACCCGAAGATGGACACCGTGGTCCAGGTCGATGCTTCGAGCCGGGGTCTCGGCGCAGTCCTGATGCAGGGGGGTCGCCCGATCGCATTCGCATCGAAGTCATTGACTGATTGTGAACGCCGTTACGCCAATATTGAACGCGAGATGTTGGCTGTCGTTTTCGGATGCGAAAGATTTCATACATACGTATATGGGAAACATTTCACAGTCGAGTCAGATCACAAACCGCTGGAAATGATTCACCTAAAGAATCTGGCTGCTGCGCCACAGAGGTTACAACGCATGCTACTACGCGTCCAGCCGTATGACTTCAAACTTCACTACATACCAGGAAAGAACATAGCATTGGCTGACACCTTGTCACGACAGTCGTCAGCCGAGGCGAAGCAGATAGAGCTGGATGCTCAAGTTTCGTTTGTCCAGTTCTCCACGAAGAAGCAGGAGACGGTTCGAGAAGCTACCCGAACAGATGAAGAGCTGTGCGCATTGAAGGCAATCATCATCATTGGATGGCCAGAGAACCAGTGCCACCTAGCGGCACCACTGCGACCCTACTGGTCGTGCCAATTAGCAGTGGAGGACGGTCTCATCATCAAGGGTGAGCGTCTGGTAATCCCGCTAAGTCTACAGTCAGAAGTGTTGAGCAAACTGCATGAGGCTCACCAGGGTATTGGGAAGACCCGGCTACGAGCGAGGTCTTGTGTCTACTGGTAGGCCATCAACAGAGACATCGACGACATCGTGAGGAAGTGCGACACCTGCCAACAGCTGCAGAGACGTCAAGCACACGAGCCGTTGATGCAGCATGAACTACCGACGCGTCCATGGCAGATCGTCGGCACTGACCTGTTTGTCATCCGACTGGACACGTACCTGCTCATGTGTGACTAATACTCTAAGTTCCCGTTTGTTTACCGTATCGAAGGGAGAGTGACAAGCGACGCCATAATATCGAAGATGATCGAGGTGTTTGCGGAGAATGGGTCGCCAGACAAGGTCGTGAGCGACAACGGTGGACATTACAGCAGTCAAGCCTTTCGCAACTTTGCAAACGAGTGGTGTTTTGACCATGTGACATCCAGCCCACACTTCCCGCAATCCAATGGATTCATCGAACGACAGGTTCAGACAGTGAAGAGCACCTTGAAGAAGGCAGCGATGACGAGATCCAGTCCGCTGAAAGCCCTGCTCGCGCTGCGATCTACACCGGTCGACAGCCACTTGCCGTCACCCGCAGAGATGCTGAATGCCCGCAAGTACAAATCGAACCTACCCGTGATCATCAGGAATGAACATTGGTCGAGGGATGAAATCAGCAGTCGACTTGCACAAAGGCAAGAGATTCAGCGAGCCAATCACGACAAGCGAGCTACGCGACCACTCATTCCGCTGATCCCAGGACAAGACGTCCGCGTGAGAGATGTCCAAACGGACATCTGGCAGCCTGCCAGTGTGATATCCACCGACAGGCACCCGCGGTCGTATAATGTTCTGACCCCATCAGGCAACGTACTCAGACGCAATAGTCGTCAAGTCCGTGAGACGACCGAACGTCACTCGTTCCACCGAGAGTCTGACCAACCTGACGACGATCTACAAAGAGACGACTTGACGCGAAGAGACGACTTGACGCGAAGAGACGAAACGCGAGTAATAACACCTCCGCGTGATGACCCACCGCCTGTGAAGAAGTCAGTCCTATTCCAGCTTCCCGAGTCTGAAGAATACACCAGATCTGGAAGACGAGTGAAGCGCCCCCAGCGTTTGGACTTGTAATTGCGTTCATAATAGTAGCATAGTTGTTCCAGTGTTATACAGACATTGTAGTTAGTCGTTACAGTTTACGTTATCGTTTCTTTTATGAGCAGCCTAGTATATTAGATATTTCGTTTTTTTTTAAAGAAGGGGGATGTGATATTATAACGCGTAACACCACATAGGCTATATATATCGAGTGCATGATTATTAGGAGCACCAGCCTGGATGATGGAGACTACGCTACTGCTCGCACGATGGTTTCCAAATAAAATGTTCGATCCAATTCTCGCAGCTATACAAGTGTCTAGTTTCATGATAACACATTTCATACACATACTCTATATGGAGCCGACAGCTATTTACTCACTTCCGGGTAATTACGTAATTACACGATCTGACCTAGTGTCGGTGACGTCAGTAGAATCTCTTGATGTCAGATGTGTTTAATGGTGTGGACAATTGAAGAGATCATAAACGACTTTATTGCCAGCCTTTCCTTAATCAACTACGAAGTTGATTAGCGTTTCCGCTGCAAATCGTCAATGACCAGTAAGAGTATGGGTCTAGTTGATGGTGTACTATTCGTCACACCTGATGTTAAATCGCAGGAATTAGGTTTGATTGGAAGTTGTCATGGATACGTGACGCGATAAATGCCAAGAACACACATATTGTCGTACTATACATGCCTCCGGTGTCCGTGTGCGGCTTAACAAGGAAGCGAGTGAAATGTGTATTAACGCACAGTTATGCTATTGATGACATCAGAACGGGCAACTTTATGGATAGTGTCTTCACCGTCTGGGTAGTTACGTCAGTTAAATCGTATTGAGCTGCCCATGTTATTGCTCTTATATGTGATTGTATAATGGACATATTGTATATCCGAATTGTCATCATCACACCGATGTGGCAATTGTGTATATCCGGCGAATTAGTCACAACTTTGACCAGTTGCCTCCTTCCCATGTGTGCAGTTCAACGGAGCACTCATGGAGTTCAGTTGAACACTCATGGAGTTCAGTTGAACACTCATGGAGTTCAGTTGAACACTCATGGAGTTCAGTGGATCGCTCAGGGAATTCAGTGGAACACTCATGAGGCTCAGTGGAGGACTCATGGAGTTCAGTGGAGCATTCATCGAGTATCGTGATCACGCGTCAAAGCAAACTCCGATCATTTGATTGCAACATGGGCGCTATATAAAGTTCCACACCATATACTGAAGGCGTGCGGTGGTTTGAACCACTACTAAGTATTATATGATTTCATTTACCCCTGAATGGGAATATATTTTACTTTTCCCGACAAGGGCACCAGGTAGAAGAGATCCACGGCTTTATTGCATCGCTACAAACAGACAGACAGTGAACAAAACAATGTACTGAACGAAATTGTTCAATCTTCGAAACATCAGCATATTAATTTGAAATAATTTTATCTCGATTGACAGTCCGACTCTGCATATAATGTGCACCATACGAGTCTAATTGGACGATTGTATTCACCCAGAGTCGATGGCAACGGTGACCCGAGGGATCGGCAATGACGTCATTATTCATTTATAAAGATTCCTGGAATATACATCCACATCGATATATTTTGCCTAGAAACCAGGTCAGCCAAGTTAACAAACCCCCGCAAATGTTGGTCCTTCACAGGACACCCTCATGATTAGGATTGGGATGTCAGACACCGGATCTGACATACCTCTTGAACTTCGTCATACTTATGTATCGCAAGGCAATGCGCCGTGGTGGTCAATTCCGTGTTTTGTATCGAGTGGTGTGGCTCTTTGTGGGGCATTAAGCTGTCATTGTCATGACGTTGTCCTACCAAAATGAAACGGAGTCTTAGAAGGAGTAATGATAAGTGTTTGCCTTTTTTCCGGTGGGACGCTGAAAAACTCGGATAGTTAATTAATAAATGGGTGGTTCACAAACCCATCAGATATATATATATATATATATATATATATATATATATATATATATATATATATATATATATATATATATATATATATATATATATATATATATATATATATATATATATATATATATATATATATATCTGATGGGTTTGTGTATATATATATATATATATATATATATATATACATATATGGTATGTATCAATGTGAATAAACAAGTAGGGTCAGGAGACTAAGACTTTTATTGTCGCTATCAAGGAGACACAACTGAAATTAAACAAAATCAGTCGGGTCAAACAAATAAAATTCTTCCGAGAAAAAAATACCATTTTTTATTGTATATGTACGTACGAAATGTGTGTTTGTGTGTGTTTGTGATTGTGTGCGTGTTCGGGTGCGCGTGGGCGTGCGTATGCGTGTTCATGTATGACTATTCTCGCTTGTTTACATGTTTCTGTAGTTAAGGCCATTTTTGGTAAATTAATGACAGGTGGTTGTAGTTTTACTGTTGCATAAATAAATGGCAAGTTTGCCTGGTGCATGAATCTTGATAATTTTGTAAAAAATAAAGATTAACATACTTAGCAAATCCCTGTAGGCTGTGTGTATTAAGCTGTTACATTATATCTTCTAAATTATAGTGGAAATGTTATTAAGTAAAAATGGTAAATTATGACGAAGACAGTTCATTGCAAATTCGTGTTCTGTTGTTCAAGTGTATAAGTATATACTTCATTATCGAGGTAATGAACAGACACTGGTCAACGTGAGGCACCAGGCTAACCATACGAGGGATCTCAGAGCAGCATGGGGCGCCAGAGTTGCAATGAGCATGACCTGCTTTAGTAACTGGAACTGGAAGTGAGCTGATATCTTACCACAGAAGATATCAGCACATTTTAGTTCCAGTTATAACATTTGAGGGCGATAAATCAGAACTCTTAGGTCAGTTATTAATACTCCAGAAATAGTAGCAAAGATAATTAAGATGAAAGATAATAAATCACCTGCAGTTGATTGGATACCACCAAAACTGCTTAAGGAAAATGTTATATATATATATATATATATATATATATATATATATATATATATATATATATAGCCGAAGAGAGAGACAGCTTGTTGCAAGGTCATCGGTGGTGCCCTAACGTCACTCCGGGCTATGGGATTGATGATGATGATCATCATAATTATGTATGTCACAGTTGAGAGTTAACCTCCAGTTTTTTAAATAAACGGGTAAATTGTTATGTAGATATTTATGATAACATTTATAATATTTCTAATAACATTTTAGTTGTTGTAATTTATTTTAATTTATAGATTATAATAATCAACGCTTTCTTTTGAAGTTGTTCTATCCATCATAAATAATAAAGTTTTAGTTTTTTAGTGATAACACATGTTTAAATTTATAAAAAAAAAATACCAGTATTTTTAGAACAAGCGTTTGAAATAGTTTCAGTGTCTTTTCCAGTTCAAATGTGTATCAATAATTAAACCTAAGAAATGTAATTCCTTAACGTGTTAAATACTATATATACACACACACACATATATATATATATATATATATATATATATATATATATATATATATATATATATATATATATATATATATATATATATATATATATATATATATATATATATATATATATATATATATATATATATATATATATATATATATATATATATATATATATATATATATATATATATATATATATATATATATATATATATATATATATATATATATATATATATATATATTATAGGGGTCCTAGTTGAGCCCCGTGGCACGACATTTGTTATTTTTTTTAATATGTTTGATTTTATATCATCAATATTTGTGTTTATTTTACGATTATTTAGGTAGCTACTGAATATATTAAGATTGGTAACATTTATACCATAATACTTTAGTGAGTCAACTAAATGTAACGACCAATGGAATAAACTACTTTAGAAAGTGGAATAGTGCCTGTGACAGGTAGCCCCTCATCTTTGATGTATTATGGTGATTACCAGTTTGATTGGTTGTGTGCATACACTGTTGTTTTATTGGTACATCAATAACTGGTTATAATCGACTTGTACAATTATTATGTTTACTGGTGTACTTGTGATGAATACAACCTGGCATTAAAATATGCCCTTTACCAACCTTTACTTATGTATCCGCCTCCCTTATTCCTATATCAAACGAGCTGCGGCCACACTTGAAACTAGACCAGCGTCTCTCTACGCATCCGACACCACAGGAAACATAAATGTAATTTTTAGCACAGTGAAAAAGGGGTTTATGTTTCTGTGGTGGATAGTTTGAATATCAATGTAGTATTAATGCAACCTTACCACCCCTGCTACCAGGCGAGTGGTATCGTCCACCGCACGCACCTGTTGACCGCTGTGGTGGCCAGACGCTGCCATTCCGGTTTTAAAAGTCATCGAAGTGAGTTGATATTTACAAACTTTATTTGACCACCACCTCCTCTCCTCCACCTCTGATTTCATAATGTTGAACTACATGTCGTAGCATGGATTATTTATGATGTCTTGTATGTCATTTATGGGCAGGTAGCCCATCAATTTGATGTAATATGGTAATTATCTATTTGATGTGTTGTGTGGTTTATCTATGATGTTTTCTGTAAAATATATGGGCAGGTAGCCCCTCACCTTATGGTGATTACCAGTTTGATTGGTTGTGTGCATACACTGTTGTTTTATTGGGTGCATCAATACCTGGTTATAATCGACTTGTGTGTACACTGATTATGTTTACTGGTGAACTTGTGATGTATACAACATGGCATTAAAATATGCCCTCTACCAACCTTTACTTATGAAACGAGCTGCGGCAACATTTGAAACTAGACCAGCGTCTCTCTACGCATCCACAGGAAACATACATGATTTGTCCAGTATTTTGAAATAGCTGGTAGAACAGATATGGTCTATGATTATTAAATATTATTGGCTCATCTTTTTAATAAATTAGAATTACCTAAGCAACTTTTTTATTTATCAGGGAAAACTCCTTTGGTTAATACTTGGTTTGTTAATAATGTTAAATATTTAGTTATTGCAAGTTCAGTTATTTTTATTAGTTTGTTGGAAAACCCATATTCTTCACTGTTGTTAAATGTGAAAACATAGTGTCCGAATAGGGTGGACAATAAAACGTGTCCCCGAATTAGAACGGCATTCGATGTCATCATAAACGGTACTTTCTCGGGTCGACCATCTGTGAAATACGATATTCTTCTGTCAGGTCAATCATCACATAGCGTGCATCAACTAGCCGAGGCTAATTTAATTTTCTCGGCCGCACCAGGCTAGACGTAATATTATTGTATGTGAATTTGGAACACGGACACGGCCGGATCAGCTGGTAAGTGTCACTGACCGGGTACTGCAAAGAATACCTTGGGCAGGCATATAGGCAGGAAGCAAGCGTGACCAATAGGTGTCTTGTAGTCATTCTCAGTAGATGAACTGCAGCACTATATTGAATGTTAGATTAGTATCATCACGCACTCACACACATCAATAATTTTCCCATCTTTCTGCCTCTCTTCTTGTTTATCTCTGAAAAGTATGTGCGTGCGTGCGTGCGTGCGTGCGTGCGTGCGTGCGCGCGTGTGTGTGTGTGTGCGTATGTATCTGTGCCTGCTCTATCACCCCCCCCTATGTTTCACACACACACACACACACACACACACGCACGCACGCACGCACGCACACACTCACACACGCACGCACTCACGCTCGCACACAAACACAAACACTCACGCACTCACTCACTCACTCACTCACTCACTCACTCACTCACAATGGGTCGGTGTTTGTCTGTCAAGGAAACGTTACCTCGCAGATACGTCACGCATTAAATTTTATTGGGAAACGTTGGTACCGTTACAGTAAATATGTCGATCACTATAATCAATAGAGACTGAGTGCACTTGACAGTTCCGCTCCGAAATGCGATGCTTTAATGGATTCTACTCAAGGCACGTCTAGGTCGCAGATTGACGAAACTCGAGCTTGGCAGCTTTTGCAACCAGTGTACAAAATAACGCCGCATTGTTACGTCGCATTCACTGAATCAAATTCACAGCTGCCGAAAACACTGCGACGTGGCATATTCTCTGCATCATGTGATATTTTTTTCAAAACAATTCGCCAGGAAGTTCTATAGTATGTAATTAATGGTGAACTTGTCTGTTCAAAGCAATATGCAAAATTATCATAATGTCTTATTAATAAGTTTATTGGTCTCTCAATTGTGTCTATTGCACTGAAATATGTTGTTTTGCAGTATGGGTTATTTAAAAAGTACACACAATGCATTTGTTGCACATTTAAATATATTGTTACATTTTTATGATGTTTATAATACATTTATATAAGTCATTGGTGGCATTATCTATATAATATGTCAACATTATATGTCAACATAATATGTCAACAATAAATTAAGATCGATGCATGGCAGTACCAAAGCATTGGTAAGGATAACCGAATATTAAACCTTTTTTAAGTTGCCTGTTGAACAGAATATAGAATTTCACTCGAACAAACTACTCGTGATCAAGGTCGCACTCCGTCGAAATGGATAGTTGTAGCGAGAAGTCGTTGTCGATATCTTGAATGAATTTGGCGATGAATTTGTATTCCTCTTGATAGACCCCGTCGTACTAAATAGCTACATCTATGCAACCACATTACTATGCAATGTTTAGCTCAACAAATTCTGAAAACCCTCGCCATATGTGGAAATTATTCATAAACACAGTTATACATCGGCAGAAATCAAACGCACAGCCTGAACACACACACACACTCACACGCACACACACACACACACACACACACACACACACACACACACACACACACACACACACACACACACACACACACACACACACACACACACACACACACACACACACACACACACACACACACACACACACACACACACACACACACACACACACACACACACACACACACACACACAGTGAAATAACAGAACCAGGAATTGTACACACCGCAGTAAGACAACGCTGCTCACTAACTGCAGCTCCAGGATGAGACAAATCAACCGGTTAGAACACATCATGAGAAGGTAATTGTTGTTGAAGCTGGAAATAAAAGGACAAGAACATGAAAACGCATGCGTTTTAGGACATATAAACAACGGAATATATTACGAGACAATGGTAAATGCCGAAGACTTATTGGAAGATAACTTGATAAAAAATTTATAAAAACTCAAATATGAACAAAGTTACGAGGGATGCAAGTAAAACTGACTCAACATGATGATTATGAATGTGCAACATGTGTAGTATCCAGGGCTGATACATATATATATATATATATATATATATATATATATATATATATATATATATATATATATATATATATATATATATATATATATATATATATATATATAGATATAATTGAGATTACGTGTGTGGAATAATACATTCATATGATGAGAGTGTTTCGTGAAATAAGCATAGGATATGGATTTTAAAGTTCATTTTGTGAACTTTGGTAAATAGTTTAGTTGTCAGAACGGACGCGGATGACGCACGAAGATTGAATAACGTAGTTGCACTGTGTTGATGTCAACACATCAATGAAACAAGATGCCAACAAAATCGAATGATACGTTCAATTTCATCCCACCTTGTCAGTCAGTATCAGTGTGTACGCTTTCATGCAGAACATTCACGCAACCTCCCACGACGCTGCCCTATAGATGTGTTGGGGCTGGATGGCCGTGGCTGTTGTGAGAGGTTACAAAAAATAAAATTGCTGTTTGAGGATGTTTTGTTTGACCTAACGACAGATCCTGATAAACTAAATAAGTAACGTGTTTAATTGCAATAAAATAGGATATAATAACTAATTCAATTGATACATGTGTATGGTCGTGCAAGCTACACACCAATGGTAGCGGTGTTGTCTGTACAGGTGTTTGGTCGTGCATGCTACACACCTAATGGTAGATGTGTTGTATATACCGGTGTATGGTCGTGCATGCTACATACCTAATGGTAGATGTGTTGTATATACCGGTGTATGGTCGTGCATGCTACACACCTAATGGTAGAGGTGTTGTATATACCGGTGTATGGTCGTGCATGCTACACACCTAATGGTAGAGGTGTTGTCTATACCGGTGTATGGTCGTGCATGCTACACACCTAATGGTAGAGGTGTTGTCTATACCGGTGTATGGTCGTGCATGCTACACACCTAATGGTAGAGGTGTTGTATATACAACATCATGCACATTAGTATATTACATTATTTTAAATACTAATAATATAGCTAAATACAAATAACGTTTAATATGTGTGGTATGTGATGCTTACGGCGACATGAATGTCATCTATATTTTATAGCTGTAATGAAACGTTTTATATATGAGAATAAATTAAACCCTTTTCAATTTGTATCTCACAGTGGTGTTTCGTGGTGGCCTCTAGGTCGGCGTCATTGATGTAGAAGTCACCGGTGGTTGTGATTGATGTGACATTAGATCGTGAGTCCGACAACGCGACAAGACCCGTAACTCATCTATTTGCTTTCAAGTGGCACATCCATTGCCGTTCTTGGATCTCGCGTTTGTATGGATTAACCGGTATTTACGCAACAAAAAGGGACCAGGTTTGACAGTTTGATGGTGATTGTTTATCACAGGTCTGCTCAACAGTAACTGTTTTGAGTTGCGAAATTTGATTTATAGGCCCTATGTTATGTAGATCACTGGAGCGACACCTACTGAGAAGAGAGTATAAGAACGTTTCTGGCAGACAGTTCTACTCTAACGATTCGACTTTTCACTGTAACGAACGAAGTCAAATATGATGACCGCTACACACGCGCGCGCGTGCGCACGCATTGTTTCAAGGGCACTGCGCTGATATTTGTACCGTCTTTAAAGCTTAAATCGATATCATACTATTAATAGTAACGCATGTAATGCCAATGCATGACAGGACAAGGTAAACAAAAAGATAAATGGCTGTCTGCTATTTACGAACACCCATCTTGTAAAGTCACACAACAACATCACCACGTCACTGTTTCAAACCGGGCGCCTGACGACATGTGACCAGCGCATCGGCGGTCATCTCACGTCAACTGCCCCGGTGACATTAAGCTTGTATACAACTAAATTAACACCTATGTACAACAAACTGAAGCCGGAAAGTGCGTCAGAGGGCGACACTGATATGGCTCTAACCACGTTAGTTCTAGACAACTTTGACATTTCTTGACATATTCCTTTATATAGGAAACAATGCACTGTTAGTCATGCATTAATCGGCATTTGTCTGAAAAATAACACAACTAACTTTGAAATGGTGCGATTGTCATGCGATAACATCGCCTACAAATTAAGGACAATCTTCGCGCAGTAACAGTGGCTTTTCTGAAAGGTTCCCCAATAAGTCGAGTTGGTTTTGAAATGAACAGGTCTGCCAGGGTGTAAAGTTTAAATCGCTTTGAGCGGACCAAAGAATAGATTCCGCGTCCTGTTATTCACCGTTACCCTTTAACTTCATTTTGATGCTGGTTTTAATTTTTATTAGAAGCATTTTTTTCAATTCAACTCGACGAGTGAAAATCAATAAAAGTTTAGTTCATGTACATGTATACAAACATTATATGTATATTAAATCACCGGTTTATAGTAAGATAGTTAGCATAAATGAAAACAAGAAAATAAGCCGGATAACTGTATATGGTTGCAATGCAGCTTGTGGTGCCATCTAGCGGAAACGAATTGCATTGTATAGATACTGAAACAGACACAATTATTTAATTGGTGGTTACAATATAACTTCGGTAGCAAGCTAGGAATGTAAACAGTTAATGTTATGTAACACATTGATCAGCTGTAAATAAAATAATATAACATAGTAATCGAAATAGCTGCAGTTGTACAATTGCTGCTGCACCATCATTAGATCCATGTACGAAATAAATGTGCCTAAAATGTGTAGTTCCTTATTTAATGACGATTTTTTTTAAAGAATAATGTATTGTCCAATGTATTATCAAAGTTATATTATTATCATTACCCGATTTCCTTGAAGAATATCGACAATTCATCCATTAATTTTTCTTTTCCTCCCATAAAATATATTTGCCTATATGTATCCTCCACCTTCTACTTCCACCTTTCTCACTACGTCTCTCCACCTTCTACTTCCACCTCTCTCACTACGTCTTCCACCTTCTACTTCCACCTCTCTCACTACGTCCTCCACCTTCTACTTCCACCTCTCTCACTACGTCTCTCCACCTTCTACTTCCACCTCTCTCACTACGTCCTCCACCTTCTACTTCCACCTCTCTCACTACGTTTCTCCACCTTCTATTTCCACCTCTCTCACTACGTCCTCCACCTTCTAATTCCACCTCTCTCACTACGTCTCTCCACCTCTTACTTCCACCTCTCTCACCAGGTCATCCACCTTATACTTCCACCTCTCTCACTACGTCCTCCACCTTCTACTTCCACCTTTCTCACTACGTCATCCACTTTCTACTTCCACCTCTCTCACTACGTCCTCCACCTTCTACTTCCAACTCTCTCACTACGTCCTCCACCTTCTACTTCCACCTCTCTCACTACGTCTCTCCACCTTCTACTTCCACCTCTTTCACTAAGTCCTCCACCTTCTACTTCCACCTCTCTCACTACGTCCTCCACTTTCTACTTCCACTTCTCTCACTGCGTATTCCACCTTCTACTTCCACCTCTCTCACTACGTCTCTCCACCTTCTTCTTTCACCTCTCTCACTACGTCCTCCACCTTCTACTTCCACCTCTCTCACTACGTCTCTCCACCTTCTTCTTTCACCACTCTCACTACGTCCTCCACCTTCTACTTCCACCTCTCTCACTACGTCTCTCCACCTTCTTCTTTCACCTCTCTCACTACGTCCTCCACTTTCTACTTCCACCTCTCTCACTACGTACTCCACCATCTACTTCCACCACTCTCACTACGTCTTCCACTTTCTACTTCCACCTCTCTCACTACGTCCTCCACCTTCTACTTCCACTTCTCTCTAAGTCTCCCCAATTTATCTTTATTTTCTATTATCCCCTTCTTCTATTTTTCCGACCTACTCGGCCCACCTCCCCAGCTTGCTTCACTCTTTCTTCCCATTCACTTCGACTCTGCCTCCTACACTCTAACACAATGCATACTGTGACGCTAGACTCTAGCACAGTGAACTATGTGCCTCCAAATGTTAGCACAATGCACAATGTGCCTGTAGACTCCAACATGTGCTTCTAGACTCTAGCATAATGCACACTGTGCCTTTTGACTCTAGAACATTTCAAGGTGTGCCCCGAAATTCTAACACAGTGCACACTGTGCATGTAAGCTATACCACAGTGCACTGTTTGCCTCTAATCATCTGGAAATTAGCGCAATGTATTATGTGGCTCTAGACTCTAGCACATTATACTGTCTGCTTCTAAGCTCAAGCACGGTGCACATTGTGCGTCTAGACTCTAAAACAATGCACTATGTGCATATGGACTCTAGCACAGTGCACACTGTGCATGTAGACTCCAGCACAGCGCACTATGCACCTCTAGACTCCAAACCAGTGAACAGTGTGCTTCTAAGATCCAGCACAGTGCACTATATCCATCTAAACTCTAGAACAGTACACAGTGTGCCTCTAGGCTCTAGCACAGTGCACACTTTGTCTGTAGACTCTAGCACAGTGTGCCTCCAATCTCTAGCATAGTGCACACTTTGTCTGTAGACTCTAGCACAGTGTGCCTCCAATCTCTAGCACAGTGTGATATGTGTTTCTACACTCTAGCACTGTATAATTGTTGTCTATAGATTCTACCACAGTGCACTTTGTGCCCCTAGATTAGAGCGATGTGCAATATGTGCCTCCAACACAGTGCACTATGTGCCTGTACAATCTAGCACAGGGTACACTGTGCCTTAAAGCTCCAGAACTGTTCGTTATGTGTATGTAGACTCTAAAACAGTGCAACATGTGACATAAACTATAGCAAAGAGCATTATGGTTCTCTAAGCTCTAAGCATATGCCTGTGAGCTCTGGCGCAGTGCGTCGTGTGAGTCTAGATTATAGTTCATTGCACTATATGCCTCTAAACTCTTGCACAATGCACTATGAGCCTCCAGTCTCTAGCACTCGGTTCCTCCAATATCTAGCACAGTGTTCTATGTGCTAGAAGAACTAGACTTTGCCGATAACATAGCACTCATACAAAATACAAGATACTTTACTGAATTTCTCAAAAGAGAACTTTGTTTTGTGGTCATATAAAATACATGAAAACAGTACATAAAACAGTACATAGGCAGTAACAGTAGGAATAAATATGACTCATATCCCACACATTCATCTCCTCTCGCTCGTACATTGATGATGGTGGCGGTGACAAGGAGAAATAAAATATATACAATAACTATACATGTTTAAATAGATCGATTATTAAAATTATTAACTATTATGAAATATATTAAACTATATACAAAACAAACAATGAATAATGTTTATACATTATTACTCAGTGACTACGTCAAACAAAATAATTTACTCTATCTAAATAATATACCACACAATTATAGACTGGTTCAGTTAAAGTAATTAAAATTTGTTGATAATCTTGATGGACATTGGAACAAAATTATTCAGTGTCTTCGCCTTCTTTGTAGTGAAAGCTCTTTGTCTCATGTTTGATGGTAGTGTCTCATAGTACTGTAAAATCATCATGCTACATACACATACAAACAAACACAACTAAATCAATTTGCAGCAAGGTCAGGATTAAGAATCAATCAAAAGAAAACTCAAGTATTGAGCATAAACAACATGTTCAAAAACAGACTAATTGATGAACAAGAAAGAAGTGGACAAGTATAACTAACTGGGAGCTAACCTCAGTAAGCAAGGAGGAGGCGGTGATGACATTGTTAACAGAACTCGTAAAGCTAGGGTATCTTTCATAAAGCTAAGTTAAATATGTAGATCAAATAAATAGTAAATAAATCAGTGTTGTTATAAGGAAGTGAAACACAAACAAACAAATAAACGAAGGCGACAACAGAAAGTTACATACTTTTCTTAAGTTTTTAAAACTAAGCCAACAATTTAGATGGTCAAAAGTTCTAAAAAATCAATATAATTTATTATTCTTGCAAAGACAAAATGTAAGACAATCAGCGCCGAGGTCGAGTTAAGAAGATGGAAATGGGTATGAAATACACTCTAGCATATAGCACGATGTGCCTCTAAACAATAGCACTGTGCACAATATGCTTGTTGACTCTACCACATTTCAATGTGTGCCTCTAAACACTATCACAGTGCATACTGTGCAACTAGGCTCTAACACAGTGCACTATGTGCCTCTAAGCTCTAGCACAATGTGCCTCAAGACTTTAGCACGTACATTGTTTACATCTAAGCTCAAGCACATTGCACATTGTGCTTCTAGACTCTAGCACAGTGCAGTATGTGCATATGGACCCTTACCCTTACAATGTACTGTGTTGCTCTAGACTCTAGCACTGCGTGCTATGTGCCGGTAGACTCAAGCACAGTGCACTAAGTTCCTTCATACTCTAGTGCGATACACACTGTACATATAAACCATAGCACAGTGCACTATCTGTCTCTGTGCTCTAGTATAGAGCAGTATGTGGCTACAGACTCTAGTACGTGCAGCTGTGCGTCTCCATCAAGATTGTCTAATGAAAACATATGCCGGTTAAACGCTGCTTCTAAATTACTTTTCATATCGTTGTGTCGCCATAAATATGGATCTTTATAAAAAAGATAACCATCTGAACAAAACTTAATGATGCGTTTTATTACACTCCAACTTGTCAATCAATATTATGGCATAACCTTTCATGCAGAAAAAATACGAAGCCTCACACGGCGCTATCGCATTTGATTTTTGATGGGGCTGGGTGGCCACGTTTTATTGGCGTTGATATGTAATAAGATTTTGAAGTTTATTTGACAACAAATGCGGAAAAGCTAAAACGGCGAATGTATTTAATCGCAAAGCTAAAAATAGATAAAAACCAACTGCAGGTTAAACTAGTGCATGTTATTGATTGATGGATATAAATGTAACAAAGCCATTGAACTACTTGCACTACCTACTCGATGATTTA
This sequence comes from Lamellibrachia satsuma, assembly GCA_033239005.1. Lineage (NCBI taxonomy): Eukaryota > Metazoa > Annelida > Polychaeta > Sabellida > Siboglinidae > Lamellibrachia > Lamellibrachia satsuma. The sequence continues at coordinate 839,525 of BSQZ01000059.1, forward strand.
TTAATAAATCGAGAGGAAGAATCATAACATGTATGTAATGAATTAGGCTATTAGGTTGGTGCTAATTTGACCGTGGTTGCATTGCGATTGTGTGCTAATAGGTCGATATTTGAACTACGACAATCATAACATAACACAGTTAAATAATAAACAATGAGGAGTTAACGGAATATCTACAAAGAGGGAATCTGAATATGTGAATCGACGGTGTTATTGGACGTTTATTGCACAAATTGTAGGTGTGTGCGTGTATGTAAGGTGGAAGCACATGCATTGCGTAAATAAAACAATTATGGTGGGTGACCTTCTAACACACCACCTTACAAACAAAGGAAAATTATATAATGGAGTTGAGTGTTCTGGTAGGTGACCTTCTAACACATCACCTTACAAACACAGGAAGATAATATAACGGAGTCGAGTGTTCTGGTAGGTGACCTTCTAACACACCACCTTACAAACACAGGAAGATAATATAACGGAGTCGAGTGTTCTGGTAGGTGACCTTCTAACATACCACCTTACAAACAAAGGAAGATAATATAATGGAATCGAATGTTCTGATGGGTGACCTTCTGACACACCAAGTGACACATACAATATATTGGATGCTCACAAGCCTTTTAAGGTTGGCCAGATCGGCTCAAAAGAGATATTTATTTGCGATGTTAATGTCATACTCGACACCGAGAAGACCACCGATGATTTAACAATATTTAACCAGATTTAACAAGATTGCCATCCCAAACGACAAGTTCCATATGGCAAGTGGACAAGGAAACCTTTGGCTTATCGAGAGTCCAACAATTTTCTCATATATGTGTAGCCCGCCCTTATCAAATAGATGTCAATTATATTTTTTAACATATTCAAACTACTAGCATTAGCACAATAATTTTACAATTTGTTCAAATCGTGTATTACCCTCTGTGAGAAAGAATACTTTCTCATGTCCAACCTACACTGCTCCTTAATTAATGTTGCTTTGTGTCCTCCGGTTCTACTGCCTTCTTTAAGTTTGAAGAATATATTCCTATCAACATCCTCATAACCGTTCACTACGGTAAACACTTCTATTTGGTCTAAGTCATCTTCTATTCTATTTGGATAAGTAATCTTCCAAATAATCTATGTATATTAAAAACATTATAGATCCTAATACTTATCCCTGTGGTACCCCACTCAAAACAGATCTCCTGTTTGAAATCTCACCATCTACTATTACTCTCTGTTTTCTGTGTGTAAGCCACTTTTCTATCCAGCCTATGCCATGAGCTTTTAGTTTAAGTAACAGTCTTTGATGTGGCACTTTATTGAAAGCTTTCTAAACATCTAAGTAGACAACATCCACTGGTGACCCGTCATCTACCAACTTTGTAATTTTTTTCCAAAAAACATAAGATATTGGTTAGACACGACCTTTTAGGAACCCATGTTGATATGTATTCATTAATTTATGTTTTACAAGGAATACCACCATGTGGTCTCTAATTAATGTTTCGAGTAATTTGCATACAGATGATGTTAAACTCACTGGTCTGTATTGTTCTGGCTTGTTCCTCGATCCCTTCTTAAATTGTGTTGTAGTGTTTGCTTCTTTCCATTCTGAAGGAACTATTCCTTCTTCTAGTGACAAGTTAAACAATTTTGCAAGTGATGTACTAATTTGTTCAACAATTTTCTTAAGCTGTTTTGGTGGTATCCCATCAAATCCATTATAGTTCACCTTCTTAATTTTCTTTGCTATCATTTCAGGAATTACAAATAACTGCCCTAAATGTTTTGATTTATTGCCCTCAAATGTAGTAAATGGAACTCGAAGTGAGCTGATATCTTATGTGGCAAAAACTGAGCTAGAATACTCATTCAGGACCACTGCCATTAGAAACCCGTCTGAAATTATATGTACCTGCCAATTTTGTCAAAGGTTCTTTTAGATTTTCTAATTTCAGTTGTAGCTAGGTTAAGTGCCTCTGTGTAATTTGCATAGTCTTCATCATTTCTGGTGCGTCTATAAACCCTCCACATAGTTTGCTTAAGACTATTTTTCTAATAGCTTCTTTTGACAAGTGTTTCTTTCAAGACCGTTTTCTTTGTTTTTTCAAGGGAACAAATTTATCGTTGATACTCTCAATTTCATACTTTAGAATATTCCAAAATTCAATTGTGGTCGTATTCATCAGCATGTTATTCCAATCTAGCTTTGCTAATTATTTTGCTAGAAATTGTTGGTCCTCAACCCCTGCACTCTCTAGAGATTTCCATTGTATGTGTCCATGGTTAAAATCTCACATTATGATACATTCCCCTTTACTAACTTCCTTTATAGCATTTTGTATTTTTGTGTTATCCTCTTCGTTTATGTTTGAACTTCGGTAAACTAATCCAATAGTAATTTTTTTATTTCCTGAAATTATTTTGCACCAAACAGCTTCATCGTAATCTGCTTCCCTTTCTAATTTTATTTCATAAGCCTGAATATATTATTTAACATATAAAATAACTCCTTCTCCACTTCTTCCTATTCGATCTCTCCTAAACATTACGTATCTTGTCAAACCTAATTCAGCATCTGTTACGTCTGTGTTGGCCCATGATTCGGTAATACTAATTATGTGAGGGTTAATATCTTGTACCATAATGTTTAATTAGTTTTTTGTTTGCTATACTCCTAGCATTTAAACACACGCATCTAAAACCTGCTTCATATATGTTTTTCGGACATTTTGTTATTGGTTTATCTGTACTAGTGGTCTCTTGTCCTGATTGAAGCATATCTAAGTAACTCCTCTGCGCTTCTAGTTTAAGTAGTGTTTACTACCAAAAATAGTCCTTATGCTAACCATGTCACTGTCTACTGCTGCTGTGAGTCCATCCGCAAATACAGCTGCCCCCTTTCCTCTTAGATGAAGCACGTCCTTCATGTACATATCAGCCCTTCCAACAAAGCTTCCCCGCAAATCCACAAAACCAACTTCCTCTTCCTTATATAGCTTCTCAACTAGCATGTTAATTGCCACCCCCGGCAATTTTGATATATATGACCCCTCCTTCCTATTACTGGTAAAATCCCTGACAGTATTACCTGCTCAACCCGCGTCTGCTTTAGAGTTCTGAAAAAAATCCTGTATTTCCTAATTATAGCAGTTGTACCTTCCATCTCTATGTTATTTGCCATTACGTGTACTAAAACAGATCCACCATCGCTCGAACCCACGATGTTTTCTACCATCTCAGTTATCGCCTCTATTTTGGCCCCAGGCAAGAAAACTACAACGTCCTCTCCCTTGTAAAGCTCCTCCGATGGATCCCTTCCATCACATTCTGTCCTGCAGCCTTGTCACTTGGTGGCAGACTGTTATCAGGCTCTCTCTCAGTCATCAACCTGTCACCTTTCCCTCCCGTCGCCTGGCTAACTTGCGCTCTGGTCGCCTTCCCTCCCGACACCTTCCCTCCCATCTCCCTCACGCCTTAACTATCGTACACTCCCCCCGACTCCTTCGCTATTGTCTCCAACACTCTCCTTTCCTTCGATCCATTTGTCTTCCCTCCCATTTCTTTCTTTCTCGTCTCCTTTTTTCCTGTCTCCCTACGTCCCATCTCCTTCCGTCCTGGCTCCCTACGACCTGTCACCTTGCCTCCTCTCAGCCTCCTCCCAGGCTGAGGTGAGCTCTCCCTAACATCTCTCTCGTCGTCTTCCCCCCACTTTTTCATCTACTGTGCCCCCACCAGAACAACTGTCACAACCCACCTGCTCCCCTCCCACCACTGTCACAACGAGCAGCCTCAGTTGTTCTAACTCCAACTCCATGATGAGCCTCATTTCAAATTAATTTTGCGAAAATCAAACCTAACTAGTATCCACTGCAACATGCTATTTCGTTTGTACCATTGTGTACCAGATCTAGCGATTAAGTAAACTTGTTCGATGGTTTGAACATACAAAGGCAATTTTTTATTAAATCGACTGTTGATGTTACATAAACTATCCACACACTACGTATTTGGACACCAATGAACTGGATTTGCGATAGGCTAAATCAGTTGAAGATGGAGTTGTAACAAATGGGTAACTTTATTTGTGGGTGGAAATATTGCCTTTTTTGACCATCGAAAGTTTCCTTTCATATCATTAAATACTCATTCATTACAACATATATTCCACAGAAAAATATTGTTAAATAATGTTAATATATGTTTTGCAATCCAGTTGATGACTCACGCAGGGTAAAACATACACTCTTGAACAAAGGTGTGTCGTACTCAAATGAACAGTATTCATGACAAGTTTGAATATTTTATTGACAACACGGGTCATATGTACATGCTAATGCTAATTAGCTAATGAACGAAATAAATTATTGCAAACAATAGGCTTCTTTATTGTTCTACTAATACTCCCCATATGGAGCCACTGTTCCAGTTATTGTCCTCATCAACTTCCCACGGCCGGCAGAGGACGATCAAAGCATCACATTGTTGTTTTTAACGTGCACTCAAAACACTACAGCAATCAACAATATATGAAATTACGATTATTCGTGTTTTAATTAGTCAAAACCTTTTTATAAGCATTTGACATTATGTAATATAAATTTGTAATTTTTACATGTGACGCCAACTGTTCCGTTCAGAGCGTCAATATGATTTACTAATACGAATTCCTAATTAATATATGCTACGGATTGGTTATATTTTATGTTTCCTAGAATTACAGCGTAATACTGTAACAGTTATCGAAGCCTTCGTGTTTCATATTATAGGATAAGATTTGATACAGTTAACGGGTATAGGAAGTTCAAAACACGTCACTATTTCTACACACACACACACACACACACACACACACACACACACACACACACACACACACACACACACACACACACACACACACACACACACACACACACACACACACACACACACACACACATACACACACACACACACACACACGCAGACGCACACGTGCATGCACACACACGTACACCCACACGCACAAACACATATTATATATATATATATATATATGTCACTACGTCATTATGTTTTGAACTTCCTACACCGGATAAAAGTATCAGATCTGATCCATGCAATAGTTCTACTATTTCCATATTGAGGGAGGGGAAATATCCCCTTCCCTCACCGTCTTCCTTCATTTTGTCTCCAGTGGAAGAAACTCCTCATAATTAGTTGTAACATAACATAACATAAGCTTGACACGTATACTATAATGTTATGTATTTGCGATGACCAATCTACAGTACCATACGCGATGCATATAGCCACGAGCCTTGTCTGCGAATGGACACCAGTCATTTGACCGGACAGTCACACATGCGTCTCAATGAGACATTTGGCCGCTCTGCGGTTCTTCTTCAGCGGTATTGACCGCTCCGTCCAGCCGAACGATGTAACAGTTGACCGCCGGTTTTCGATGAAGTAACCATAGCGGCACGTGACGAGCTTGGTGAAGGTGACCTTGAAGGTACGGTTGAAGACAGTGTAGACGATGGGGTTGAGGGTGGATGACACGTAGCCGAGCCACAGACACACCTTGAAGACGACGGCGTCGATGTGGCACGTGTCACACACGCCCATCGTGAAGTTGAGCGAGAAGAACGGAGTCCAACAAAACACGAAGATGGCGAACATCATTCCAAGGACCTGGATAGGAAAGAACGACGCACACACGGGCTGAGGGATACGGCGAATACGTGTCTGCTGTGTCACAGTTGTTGAACCAATTTGATGAACATTTAATAGTGGCAACAAGTGTGGCTCGCAACAAGAGTTTAGCAAAGTATGTCTGACATTAAGCATACACGCGTAAGTATATGTGCTTGTTTATGTTTGTTTGTTTGTTTGTTTGTGTGTGTGTGTGTGTGTGTGTGTGTGTGTGTGTGTGTGTGTGTGTGTGTGTGTGTGTGTGTGTGTGTGTATGCGTGTGTGTGCGTATGTGTGTGTGCGTATGTGTGTGTGTGTGTGTGTGTGTATGTGTGTGTGTGTGGGTGGGTGGGTGCGTGCGTGTGTGTATGTGTATATGTGCGTGCATGCGTGCATGCGTGCGTATGTGTATTTAACTCTTAGCACATACATTTTCATTACTGAACCAAGTGATGTCGAATTCACATACATAATAGAATATAGATAGAATTGTTGCAACAATGTGGAACATATTTCGTCATGCCTATTTCGTTTGACTTAGAACCGATATTAGTTTACGCACAATGAAGGTTAACTAGCATGGTAGTTGAGCCGGTACGCACCTTCACCGCCTTGCGTTCCGTCCGTACGCTAGACTCGCGTCGGCGACAAATATCTTGATTCTGAATCAAGATTCCGGCTGCCGTGATGGCAGCACTGTGCTTGCGAACGACGTCACGCAGTTTGACCTTACCGCGCACCCCGCCTGCAGGTAGAGCCGGTCGGGGGAGGTCGTTCCTTCGACGTTGAATAGTTGTCGTCGGTGACGTCATACTTCCTAAGATTGGCTTCGCCGCCGCCGAGTTGTCTTCCGGTGAAGATGGCGACGTTTCCGTCACACGAGGATGCATTATTTCGTTGTCCGATCCACCGCGACATGGCGATGTCTCGCGAGAGACCACGTCGACATCAGCATAAAGGTTGTTATCGCGCTTTGATGTGCATTCGCCAGATGGCGTTGCATCACTATCACCGGAAGTTAGCCAGGTGACTACCGACGTATCCCGGCGTGCACTGCGTGGTAGCAGCGATTTTCCACTGCCTCTGTGCTGCCAATCATCGTCGCTACAGCTGACGGTCAGCGACCCACCGTTGGACGACGAAAGAGCCACTGAGGGTGGATCGCCCAAATACATTTTCGCTGGAACATTGTTCCCGTGTCTCCCTTCGGTCAACTTCCGCCGTTTCGCTGGGCGGTTTTGGGAGCGACGGATCCCGTGTTGCGCCTGACGTTTGAGTAGGTGGATAGTGAGGGAGTAGGCGAACAACATGATGAACAACGGAATAAAGAAGGCGGTCAGGGAACCGTAACTGAGGAAGTAGCGGCTGGTTATGGCGCACTGATATCTCTGTTGATCGTCGACGGCGAGGACAGCCTCTGGCTTCAGTACACTCAGCAATATGATTGGACTAGCCGTTACCAAGGAGATGCACCAGACGGCGGCCATTTTGTAGACGGCGACTCTGAAGTTGAAATACTATTTTTTGTTCCGTGACAAAACAATGGCACCCATTGTAAACATATACATTCATACATGCATCAAATGCCTGGTCGGCTGCATAGAACCACAAAACAAATGCATTTTTCGGTTTATGCTAACATGTAATGTAAAGTACATATAATGTAAAGTTTTGTGTCAGGCAGTGTCCTACTAAAACCGTAATTGGTCAATATCGTTGTAGCCACCCTGTTTATAATATCCACCGATTTAGTAATTATTGGGCATAGATAACACATTAATGTATATGTTATTTAATATTAAGGAATATGTATCAAGTAGATTTATGGAGAATACGATCAAATGTCCTTTTCTATGGCTGTTCCCATCGTGTTTTACATCCTGCATGGAGTACATTTGCTGACTTGTATTTCCTGAAAATATTGTATTTGACTTTACTAAACATTTCTCAGGATACTTTGGTTTCAAACAATTATTTTCAACACTTCCAAGTTTTTTTTATAGATTTTGTTCCCTTATCAAGTTTAGTTCGTCAGTACTAACAACGATGATGTCCTGGGAAGATGACGACAATAAATGTGGTAGACAGGATGTCCCACAGAAACAGAAGACACGCGAACCAAGCAATAAGGAAGACACGCGAACCAAGCAATAAGGAAGACAGAAGCAGCGGTCAGCCGAAATGAGGGGAACCACCATCAACTGCGATGACGTCATCCTATGTCGTCGTTGATAGTACTGATCAAACCATCTTGATTCGGTGGTGGCAGCTCTACAGGTGAATAAAACCTTTTGGACATATTATATAGTTGATGAAGGTACCTGATAGTCTTGCCCCGCGTCTTGAGCGGGTCCCGGATGCCGACGTAACGGTCGATGGAGATGGCACACATGTGCATGATGGACGACGTGCACAACGTCACGTCCAGAACCTGCCAGAGGTCGCAGATTACGAGTCCAAACGGCCAGTAACCTGAAAAGTACACATATTTGCTATCATGGCTGCGTAATAATACATGCTAACAGTTATTATTATATTATTATTATAAGCAACTGTTTAGAATATAAGTGCAATCATATATCATAAAATGTTAATAATAAATGGTATTGTAGCATTTCCTCTAAAATAACACATTTTACAATTTAAAGGGTACATACAACGATTTTAAAAGGTTAACTGAATGGCACTGCGATATTGAATTAATTAGCTTTCATTATATTACTCAGTCAGCCAATAATATTTTTCAAACAAGACAAGTAGCTGTAGTGATCTTTCATAACTTAATATGTTTTCAAATAAACGGTTTGGCGATCATGAAAAAGTGTTTACGACATGCTTTTACGACACGCAAACCGTTCTACTGCAATGACAGACCGAACAATAACTCTTCACTTTAACTGTTATCACCATATCACCATAACCATATTACTGCAGAAATATACATGAAATATATATAGCTTTGTTAATTTATATGTACTCTGACATCGACAAAAATGGAAATTTTTGTATTTTAATTATAATAAAGATGCGAAATTTCCAACTAGCTCCTGCTAACCGATAAAATCAATATCGTTCTACATCCCTTTAAGATAATTCCCTGTAGATTCCCTTTAAGATAATGCGTGCATGGCGTTTTGATGCACACGATTGTAGAGATACTGAACTCTTACGTTTGGAAGATATTCATACAAAAGAAACCATCTAACAGGCGGAAGAATACACATATTTTGTTCTCACACTCATGATTGATGCACGCACTTAACCGGTTGAATGCTGGACTGCCTGGAAGCACCCTTGGGGCGCGAATGCGCCAAGGGTGTGGTGACATGGGTGACACTGATGAGATAAATAAGATGCACTTGGATGGCGTCCTGCGCTGTGGCAGCAGATGGCGCCACAAGTTGTACCAGCTAAGACGGCAGGTAAAAGGCAAAACACACCAGAAAACCGTCTTGTTCTCCACTTCTTATGCATCAGGTTAAAACAAACATAGGAACCACCACTGTCTCGGTTGCGGCACCTTTCCTTTGGAATTCAATGCCTCTTAGTGTTTGCTCAGTAGACAACAACACAACCCTGGCTCCCTGGCGTGTCCATCCATATGTTGACAACAACACAACCCTGGTTCCCTGGCGTGGCCATCCATCTGTTGACAACAACACAACCCTGGCTCCCTGGCGTGTCCATCCATCTGTTGACAACAACACAACCCTGGCTCCCTGGCGTGTCCATCCATGTGTTGACAAAAACACAACCCTGGCTCCCTGGCGTGTCCATCCATCTGTTGACAACTCTAACATTGAATACCACTTTCATTTCATAGATTGCTTAACCCTGTCGTTTTCATGTCCCTCTGAGCTCGGTTTTCCGAAGATTTGGGCCGAAATTACCGTGGCCGTCCTCGTTATCGTTATTATTATTATTAGTATTATTATTACATTACTAGCACTACTACCCATTCCCCGGTCGGGACAGCTAGATATATTTCGTAAGTGACACTCATAGCAATTACTTTTACAGATATTCAGGATTTTTCAGGACACACAAACATTACCTATCACATAAATACCAAAGTATTTGGTGCTGCCGCTCAATATTTTGGTGGCTTCTTTGAATCGAACTCTCAACATTGGTATGTAATAATGGCTGGCATAATAGCGTCTGCCGACGGTTTACGTAAATTGGAACAAACGTAGAAATGACGCATGTCTCTTGAGTTGATGTATCGTAAGGGAAACACACGATGAAAACCGGGACAAACAATCGCATCTAACATATTTTGTTTTATGTGGCTGTGGCACTTCTAACTAAAATAATACATTTAAAAGATGTATTTATGATGACTTTCGTTGATTATCTGAAAGACATACAGGTTGCTATCGTGACGGTGATCTTTAAAAGTTTAACAGTTTAGAAAATGCACGATTCGGCAGTTAAAAAAACGCTTTAATCTACGACATGTGTAGCGACTGATTTACAACACCAACATACCTAACAATAAATATTTAGTTTTAAAGTTGGCACCCGACAATTTATTTACCTCTCAAATCTTTGTTTTATATACGTTCTTACAGTAAACAACAGAAAAGACTAAAACATGAACTATAACGTTTTCTATGTACTTTAATATTGAAATATTAAGAGAATGTGGACATTTTAATAATACGAATATTTAAATAGCTACGGAACGGTTAAGGAATTAAATATTCCCTTGTACATTCCCTTTTATATAATTCACCTTAACACAATTCCCTTTAATACAATTCCCTTTAACGAAATCCCCTTTACGACAACGCCCTTTTAAGACAATTCCCAGTAAATTAAATTTAACTAATGCTTTCGTGTTGTTTTGATGGACAATATTGTCACGATACTGAATATGTTTTAAAATAGGCTTACAGAAGAAGCCCTGTAACAGGTGGCCGGCTTTACAGTTGTGTTTTATCGCAACACGGGCGCACGCACGCACTTAACTGGGTGCATGCAGGAAAAAACGCACACACCCTTGAGGGGCGGATGCAGTAGTGAAATCAACATTGATTGGTGACACTGATGATGCACACAAGGGGCCCTCTGGTGACCATCTCCCATCGACCGGTTCTACTCCTTTTGTCAGGTGATGGCGCCTCGAGGTTGACCGGGTAAGACGGCAGGTCATATCCGCTGACTCATAGCATACAACGGAGCATGTCCTGCGCTGTGGCAGCAGATGGCGCCACAAGTTGTACCAGCTAAGACGGCAGGTAAAAGGCAAAACACACCAGAAAACCGTCTTGTTCTCCACTTCTTATGCATCAGGTTAAAACAAACATAGGAACCACCACTGTCTCGGTTGCGGGACCTTTCCTTTGGAATTCAATGCCTCTTAGTGTTTGCTCAGTTGACAACAACACAACCCTGGCCCCCTGGCGTGTCCATCCATCTGTTGACAACTCTAACATTGAATACCACTTTCATTTCATAGATTGCTTAACTCTGTCGTTTTCATGCCCTTCTGAGCTCGGTTTTCTGAAGATTTGGGCCGAAACTACCGTGGCCGTCCTCGTTATCGTTATTATTATTAGTACTATTATTATTACATTACTAGCACTACTACCCAACTCCCGGTCGGGACAGCTAGATATATTTCGTAAGTGACACTCATAGCAATTACATTTACAGATATTCAGGATTTATCAGGACACCCAAACATTACCTATCACATAAATACCAAAGTATTTGGTGCTGCCGCTCAATATTTTGATGGCTTCTTTGAATCCAACTCTCAACATTGGTATGTAATAATGGCTGGCATAGTAACGTCTGCCGACGGTTTACGTAAATTGGAACAAACGTAGAAATGACGCATGTCTCTTGAGTTGATGTATCGTAAGGGAAACACACGATGAAAACCGGGACAAACAATCGCATCTAACATATTTTGTTTTATGTGGCTGTGGCACTTCTAACTAAAATAATACATTTAAAATATGTATTTATGATGACTTTCGTTGATTATCTGAAAGACATACAGGTTGCTATCGTGACGATGATCTTTAAAAGTTTAACAGTTTAGAAAATGCACGATTCGGCAGTTAAAAAAACGCTTTAATCTACGACATGTGTAGCGACTGATTTACGACACCAACATACCTAATAATAAATATTTAGTTTTAAAGTTGGCACCCGACAATTTATTTACCTCTCAAATATTTGTTTTATATATGTTCTTACAGTAAACAACAGAAAAGACTAAAATATGAAATATAACGTTGTCTATGTACTTTAATATTGAAATATTAAGAGAATGTGGACATTTTAATAATACGAATATTTAAATAGCTACGGAACGGTTAAGGAATTAAATATTCCGTTGTACATTCCCTTTTATATAGTTCACCTTAACACAATTCCCTTCAATACAATTCCCTTTAAGGAAATCCCCTTTACGAGAACGCCCTTTACGACAACGCCCTTTTAAGACAATTCCCAGTAAATTAACTTTAACATAATGCGTTCGTGTTGTTTTGATGGACAATATTGTCACGATACTGAATATGTTTTAAAATAGGCTTACAGAAGAAGCCCCGTAACAGATGGCCGGCTTTACAATTGTGTTTTATCGCAACACGGACGCACGCACGCGCTTAACTGGGTGCATGCAGGAAAAAACGCACACACCCTTGAGGGGCGGATGCAGTAGTGAAATCAACGTTGATTGGTGACACTGATGATGCACACAAGGGGCCCTCTGGTGACAATCTCCCATCGACCGGTTCTACTCCTATTGTCAGGTGATGGCGCCTCGAGGTTGACCGGGTAAGACGGCAGGTCATATCCGCTGACTCATAGCATACAACGGTGCATCTAATTCTCATGAATTAACTCCTGTTAGTTAGTTGTGTTAGTAGCAAGTCTAAGAAAATGTCGCCGTTATTTGAGGACTTAACTTTGCAATCGTGTTTATTCTCCTTAACTGCAGCGTAGTAGGCCTATGCCAATTATGAGGTTACCCAAAACCTTTCGTTTGTATTGTTATCTTCTTCTTCTTCCTCCTCCTCGTATTCCTCTTCTTCTTCTACTACCTCTTTTTTTCTTTTTTTCCTCGTTTTTTTCTTTTTCTTATTATTCTTCCCTTTAATTCTTCTTCTACCTATTTTGTCTTCTTCTTCCCCCTTTTCTTCTTCTTCTTTGTTCGTCTTTTTTTGTTCTTCTTCCTCTTTTTATTTTTCTTCTTCTTATTCCTCTTTTTCATAAATTTCTTCTTATTATTTCTTCTTCTTCCTATTTTTGTTCATCTGTTTCTTCTTCTTCCTCTTTTTTCTTCTTCATTTTCTTCTTCTTCTTGCTCTTCTTTTTTCTCCATCTTCCTCTTTTATCTTCTTATTCTTCTTGTTCCTCCTATTTGGTCTTCTTCCTCTTTTTCTTTTTAATCTTCTTATTATCCCTCCTCTTTTTTCTTCTTAATATTTTTCTTCACCCTATTTTAATTATTCTTCTTCTCATTATTCTTCCTTTTTTTTCTTCTTCTTCTCCTTCTTAATAATTGTTTTCTTCCTCTTTCTACTCTTTTACTTCTTCCTCCTATTTTTTGCGTTTTTCTTCCTCTTTTTGTTTTCTTATTCTTTCTCTTGTTCTTCTTCTTAGCATTATTATCAACGTGATATATATATATATATATATATATATATATATATATATATATATATATATATATATATATATATATATATATATATATATATATATATATATATATATATATATATATATATATATATATATATATATATATATATATATATATATATATATATATATATATATATATATATATATATATATATATATATATATATATATATATATATATATATATATATATATATATATATATATATATATACTTCCAGAACATGCCAAAACCATTGGCACAGGGGCAGGCAAAGATAGCCGAAACAACTGCTCCAGGCAGAATGCGGCAAGGGTGTGGTGACATGGGTTACACTGATGAGATAAATAAGATGCACTTGGATGACGTCCTGCGCTGTGGCAGCAGATGGCGCCACAAGTTGTGCCAGCTAAGACGGCAGGTAAAAGGTAAAACACACCAGAAAACCGTCTTGTTCTCCACTTCTTATGCCTCAGGTTAAAACAAACATAGGAACCACCACTGTCTCGGTTGCGGGACCTTTCCTTTGGAATTCAATGCCTCTTAGTGTTTGCTCAGTAGACAACAACACATCCCTGGCTCCCTGGCGTGTCCATCCATCTGTTGACAACAACACAACCCTGGCTCCCTGGCGTGTCCATCCATCTGTTGACAACAACACAACCCTGGCTCCCTGGCGTGTCCATCCATCTGTTGACAACTCTAACATTGAATACCACTTTCATTTCATAGATTGCTTAACCTCTCGTTTTCATGTCCCTCTGAGCTCGGTTTTCTGAAGATTTGGGCCGAAACTACCGTGGCCTTCCTCGTTATCGTTATTATTATTATTATTATTATTATTATTATTATTATTATTATTATTATTATTATTATTATATTACTAGGACTACTACCCATCCCCCGGTCGGGACAGCTAGATATATTTCGTAAGTGACACTCATAGCAATTACATTTACAGATATTCAGGATTTTTCAGGACACCCAAACATTACCTATCACATAAATACCAAAGTATTTGGTGCTGCCGCTCAATATTTTGATGGCTTCTTTGAATCCAACTCTCAACATTGGTATGTAATAATGGCTGGCATAGTAACGTCTGCCGACGGTTTACGTAAATTGGAACAAACGTAGAAATGACGCATGTCTCTTGAGTTGATGTATCGTAAGGGAAACACACGATGAAAACCGGGACAAACAATCGCATCTAACATATTTTGTTTTATGTGGCTGTGGCACTTCTAACTAAAATAATACATTTAAAATATGTATTTATGATGCCTTTCATTGATTATCTGAAAGATATACAGGTTGCTATCGTGACGATGATCTTTAAAAGTTTAACAGTTTAGAAAATGCACGATTCGGCAGTTAAAAAACGCTTTAGTCTACGACATGTGTAGCGACTGATTTACGACACCAACATACCTAACAATAAATATTTAGTTTTAAAGTTGGCACCCGACAATTTATTTACCTCTCAAATCTTTGTTTTATATATGTTCTTACAGTAAACAACAGAAAATACTAAAATATGAAATATAACGTTGTCTATGTACTTTAATATTGAAACATTAAGAGAATGTGGACATTTCAATAATACGAATATTTAAATAGCTACGGAACGGTTAAGGAATTAAATATTCCGTTGTACATTCCCTTTTATATAATTCACCTTAACACAATTCCCTTTAATACAATTCCCTTTAACGAAATCCCCTTTACGACAACGCCCTTTTAAGACAATTCCCAGTAAATTAACTTTAACATAACGCTTTCGTGTTGTTTTGATGGACAATATAGTCACAATACTGAATATGTTTTAAAATAGGCTTACAAAAGAAGCCCTGTAACAGATGGCCGGCTTTACACTTGTGTTTTATCGCAACACGGACGCACGCACGCGCTTAACTGGGTGCATGCAGGAAAAAACGCACACACCCTTGAGGGGCGGATGCAGTAGTGAAATCAACGTTGATTGGTGCCACTGATGATGCACACAAGGGCCCCTCTGGTGACCATCTCCCATCGACCGGTTCTACTCCTTTTGTCAGGTGATGGCGCCTCGAGGTTGACCGGGTAAGACGGCAGGTCATATACGCTGACTCATAGCATACAACGGAGCATCTAATTCTCATGAATTAACTCCTGTTAGTTAGTTGTGTTAGTAGCAAGTCTAAGAAAATGTCGCCGTTATTTGAGGACTTAACTTTGCAATCGTCTTTACTCTCCTTAACTGCAGCGTAGTAGGCCTATGCCAATTATGAGGTTACCCAAAACCTTTCGTTTGTATTGTTATCTTCTTCTTCTTCCTTCTCCTCGTATTCCTCTTCTTCTTCTACTACCTCTTTTTTTCTTCTTTTTCCTCGTTTTTTTCTTTTTCTTATTATTCTTCTTTTTAATTCTTCTTCTACCTCTTTTGTCTTCTTCTTCCCCCTTTTCTTCGTCTTCTTTGATCGTCTTTGTTTTTGTTCTTCTTCCTCTTTTTATTTTTCTTCTTCTTATTCCTCTTTTTCATAATTGTCTTCTTATTATTTCTTCTTCTTCCTCTTTTTGTTCATCTGTTTCTTCTTCTTCCTCTTTTTTCTTCTTCATTTTCTTCTTCTTCTTCTTGCTCTTCATTTTTCTCCATCTTCCTCTTTTATCTTCTTATTCTTCTCGTTCCTCCTATTTGGTCTTCTTCCTCTTTTTCTTTTTAATCTTCTTATTATTCCTCCTCTTTTTCCTTCTTATTATTTTTCTTCACCCTATTTTTATTCTTCTTCTTCTCATTATTCTTCCTCTTTTTTCTTCTTCTTCTCCTTCTTAATAATTTTTTTCTTCCTCTTTCTACTCTTTTTCTTCTTCCTCCTATTTTTTGCGTTTTTCTTCCTCTTTTTGTTTTCTTATTCTTTCTCTTGTTCTTCTTCTTAGCATTATTATCAACGTGCATATATATATATATATATATATATATATATATATATATATATATATATATATATATATATATATATATATATATATATATATATATATATATATATATATATATATGTATATATATATATATACATATATATGTATATATATATATATATATGTATATATATATATATATATATATATATATATATATATATATATATATATATATATATATATATATATATATATATATATATATATATATATATATATATATATATATATATATATATATATATATATATATATATATATATGTATATATATATATATATATATATATATATATATATATATATATATATATATATATATATATATATATATATATATACTTCCAGAACATGCCAAAACCATCGGCACAGGGGCAGGCAAAGATAGACGAAACAACTGCTCCAAGCACGACTGAGGCTCCAACACCGGATGGCCACCCTCCCCAAGATGGTGGTGTATCCATTGCATTGATGGCAAATCTGTTGGCCACATTGATGGCAAAGACTGAAGATAAATTCGATGAATTCCGCCGTTAGCAGTCGTCTCATGGTCCTGCCACGATTACGCAGACGACTCATGGTCCAGCCACGAGTATGTTGTCGACTCATGGTCCTACCACGATTACGCAGTCGACTCATGGTCCTGCCGCTAGCACTTCAGCTGAGCCTGCTCGATGTCGACGTCGAAAGCGCGTCCTCCCTCAATCACCTGATCTGGCTGTCAACTCATCCAATTCTGACGAGCCGACAGACAACACCTCTCCTGCTGAGGAAATTGAGAGAGCGATCCACCACAAAGCGAAGTGCCAGCGGAATTCAAAACCAGGTACTACCGCTTTTGCCATGGGCTGGGCTCAGTTTGGGGACGAGGTAACAGTGAAACTAACAAAACGTATCCTTTAACAAGGTTTAACAAGGTTGCCATCCCATACAAAAAGTTCCTGATGGCAAGTGGACAAGGAAGCCATTGGCTTATCGAGAGTCCAATAATTTTATCACCTATGTATATCCTGCCCTTATCAAATATCTGTCAATTCTAGTTTTAAACATATTCACACTACTAGCATTAAAACAATCACTTGGCAGTTTGTTCCATTCATTTAGCAACCTCTGTGAGAAAGAATACTTTCTCATGTCCAACCTACACTGCTCTTTAACTAATGCTGCTTTATGTCCTCTGGTTCTACGGCCTTCCTTATGTTTGAAGAACATATTCCTGTCAACGTCCTCATAACCGTTCACTATTTTAAACGCTTCTATTTGGTCTCCTCTTTGTCTCCTGGTCTCTTGCGTTGTCAAACCAATTTGTAATAAGCGACTTTCGTAAATAAGGTCTTTCAATTCTGAAATCATTTTAGTTCCTCTTCGTTGTATTCTGTCTAGCTTGTCTATGTCCTTTTTACGATATGATCTGCATGCTTGAATACAATATTCCAAACTATTGCTTTGTACAAGGGTACAATTAGCCGTTTTGTCCTTATACATGATAGTTCTCCTAATTAGCCCTAGCATTTGATTTCTTTTCGAAGCAGCAATACCACATTGCTCTGAAACTTTCATGTCAGCACTAAACGTTACACCTAAGTCTTTTCTTGAGTGGTTCTACCTAGTACAGCATCCCCCATTTTATATGTTTCGTCTATGTTTCCGTGTCCTATGTGTATACATTTACTCTTCCCAAAATTTAATAATTTGTATATATATATATATATATATATATATATATACATATACATATATAAATAACATATATATATATACATATACACATATATATATATATATATATATATATATATATATATATATATATATATATATATATATATATATATATATATATATATATATATATATATATATATATATATATATATATATATATATATATATATATACAACTAATTGCTTATGTTTTTTGAAGAAATTACAAAGTGGGTAGATGACAGATCACAAGTGGATGTTGTCTACTTAGATTTTCAGAAAGCTTTGATAAAGTGCAACATCAAAGATTGTTACTTAAACTAAAGCCCATGGCATAGGTAACGATGTAATTAACATCACCATTGTATATATATATATATATATATATATATATATATATATATATATATATATATATATATATATATATATATATATATATATATATATATATATATATATATATATATATATATATATATATAATGGTGATGTTAATTACGTCGGTACCTATGCCATGGGCTTTTAGTTTAAGTAATAATCTTTGATGTGGCACTTTATCGAAAGCTTTCTGAAAATCTAAGTAGACAACATCCACTTTTGACCTGTCATCTACCCACTTTGTAATTTCTTCAAAAAAACATAAGCAATTAGTTAGACATGACCTTGGTTTTAGGAACCCATGTTGAAATGTATTTATTAATTTATATTTTACAAGGAATTGCACCGTGTGGTCTCTAATTAATGTTTTGAGTAATCTACATACAACTGATGTTAAACTCACTGGTCTGTAATATTCTGGCTTGTTCCTCGATCCCTTCTTAAATAGAGGCGTAATGTTTGGCTCTTTCCATTCTGAAGGAACTATTCCTTCTTCTAGTGAAAGTTAACAAATTTTACAAGTGGTTTACTAATTTGCTAAACAATTTCCTTAAGAAGTTTTGGTGGTATACCATCAACTCCAGGTCCTCTCCAATGAATATTTCCCACTTCGCATCCTGCGCACTGATTATGACCTAGACCCCCGGGAACACCCGGCCTCCCCCACCACATACAGGAAACGAGCTATTATCCCTGTAGTTCAGATTGGGGAATGGCTTCTTCTGTTCATGACCTACGCCGCGATCAGGTCAGAACAATTTCAGGAGGAAGGTAGTCGTTTCCGTGTCAGGAGGGAGAGGACGGGTTCCCCTTGGAATGTGTTTAACTACCCTTAGTACTCGAGCGTGAAAGCAAAATGTAAAACTAAAGCAGCCAACACATCAGTGACATCCCAGCCTTTTCGTGACTACGTCTCCAAAAGCACCCGTCCCCACTCCTCGCGCTTCTGCTATAACTTCAACAAGGGTATATGTTCTAAGCGGGATTGCAACTACACACACGGATGTTCCTTCTGCAAGAAGGAAGGACACAGCCAGCTGGTCTGCAAAGCCAAGCTTGCTTACAACAGAACTCACTACAAAGCCCCCCCCTAAAGCAACCTGATTTTTCCACATGGGCCAGCAATACAGTGACCCAGCCAGCATCGACAACCAAAACACATGTGTTACCAACACCGGAGAAGCCTAATATTTTGACATTATTGTTGCAGGAATATGAAAAGAATCTAACCAACGCTCTTATTACAGGTTTTACTGATGGTTTTCGCATTCCTTGCAGTATCCCATCAGGCCCGCCAAAGCATGAGTATGAGAATCACAGGTCGGTCAGAGATAACCTAGATATCGTACAGCAGAAGCTGAATAAAGAGAAAGCTATACACAGGATTGCAGGACCTTTTGTATCAGATCCTTTTCCAAACATGGTTTACTCACCATTAGGACTAGTCCCGAAAAAAGAACAAGGGGAATTATGACTTATTTACGACCTTAGCTTCCCCAAAACCAACTCTCACATTCTGCCCGAATTCACTGCGGTTACTTTCCAAATGCTACATCATTGCGTTGAACAGCTTGTTTCCCTGCGCAAAGGAGCTTATATCGCCAAAGCCGACTTGCATGATGCTTTCCGCATAATTCCGGTCTCACCTCTCGATTATAGACTGTTAAGTTTCAAATTTCACGGACACAACTATTTCGATGTGTGTCTCCCCATGGGCGTGAGACAAGCATGCCGAACATTTCAGCTCCTGTCACAGGCACTGCAGTGGATTTGCCAACACAAGTTTCACATTTCCCACATGAGCCATATCCTCTATGATTTTATTTTCTTCGGTAAAACACTACCAGATTGTCATTACAGCCTGTCTCGTTTTTTCGAGCTCAGCAATATGGTTAACCTACCCATCAAACAGTAATACTCCATGGCATCGAAGTTGACACAGTGAATCAAACACTTGCCTTGCCTCCAGACAAGGTTTCATCGCTTCGTCAAAAACTCATAAACCTAGCCAAGAGAAAGAAAACCGCTCTGAAAGAAATACAGTCCCTGATTGGGTCACTGAATTTGCTTGCCGAGCCATAGCTCCTGGTCGCGCTTTCCTGCGACGCCTCATTGATCTGACTAGAGGCAAGACAAGAGCCAATCATCGCATCCGCATAACTGTCGAGGCACGCAGGGACATGTCTGCCTGGCTTGAATTCCTACACTCCTTTAATGGTCAGTTGTCTTTCTTATAAACCACAAGGATGTCATCAGATGTGTTGCATCTCACAACAGATGCAAGTGGTTTCGCATATGGGGCTGTCGTGGGGGTTTCATGGTTGCAGGGTCAGTTTCCGTCTTCATGGGATTCCAAGCATATCTCCATCAAAGAACTCCTACCGATCGTACTGGCTGTCAGGCGCTGGGGGCCAATATGGACTAATCAACGCGTCTTGTTTCTTTCAGACAACACAGCAGTTGTGGCAGTGATCAACAGGCAAACTGCCAAAGATCCACAACTCATGTCTTTGCTTCGACAATTGATTGTTGCATGCTTGTCTTATAATATCTGTTTCCTCGCCAAGCACATCCCTGGTAAGACCAATGTTGTTGCCGATCTTATCTCGCCGTTGCAGATCGCACGCGCACGCACCATTCAGCCCTGCCTAGACGACCAACCAATACCAGTCCCCATTCATTGGCTACCCTGGCACACAACGCCTTGAGTACCACGAATGCAGCCTTGGCCCCAAGCAGTGCCAGACGTTACGATATTAACTGGACAAGGTTCGTAACATTTGTGCAGAAACTGGATAGGAAAAGGCGCTACATGAGTGCCTCATCTACCATTGTAATCGCCTTTGTCCAACACATTAAGAACGAAGGAAAAACTCCCAATACGATTACGAGTTTCCTGTCCGCCATATCGGAACGTCACAAGGCGTGTCGCTACCCTGACCCTACACATGACTATTTAGTTGCAAAAGCAGTCAAGGGAGTAGCCCATGCATGTCCTCACGTAGATCAATGCCATCATCATTAAGTCAGTTCCTACGTCTCGATGTTCATCCTACACAATAATCTTGCTCCGTGCTATGTTTAGTCTAATGTTCTTCGGGTTCCTAAGGATAGGTGAGGTAACGGCCCACACAATCTTTCTGTGTCCCAATGTCGCATTAAACCCTCTAAACTACGTTTGGTTTTCCTGTCATACAAGCACAGTGCTGGCCGCCCCTTCACCCTGGACGTTCTCCCAACTGTCATAGCAGCTTGCCATTACGGTAGTATGGTAGACTAAATCTAGCTCTGGGGACACGATCAGGTCCCTCTCTTCCGCTATGCCAATAAACTTCCAGTTCAGAAAACTGCTTTTGCAAAATATCTTAAAACAATCATCGCTAATACAGAATTAACAAGCAAGAACATCTCGCCACCCTGTTTCAGAATAGGAGCAGCTACATGGGCAGCTAAGTCGGGTTTCTCCTCTGTACAAATTAAAGCCATGGAGCGCTGGCATTCCAGTTCCTACCATAAATATATCCGGGTTGCATCAATCTCTACCAAACCATCTGCGTAAAGTGTGTTGGTGTTTCATGTCTACACCGTCGAGCCTACACCAGCCCATGGCGCACGTTCCTAGCTGCGATGACATCTTGCTCAGCCAACACTGCACCGGAGATTTCACACTTCATTGTCAAGTCCACTCTACGTCGGCCCTTGACGCGCATGCCTAGCAGTGACGACCGCTCGCCCAGTGAAACCTACGCCGACGTATCTACACCGCCGAGCAGTAACAAAACAATGACAGTGAAGCAGACCGCCATCGTGAGAGTGAGATACACCGTCAACAGAGGGATGGTCGTGAGGCGACTTCTCCCCTCTGTTGGTGGAGGCATGGTTGCGATTTCATGTGGCCCTCTATTGGCAGAGGGATGGTCGTGAGGCGACTTACCCTTCTGTTTGTGGAGGGTCAGTCATGTTGCGATACAAACATACACGAACCCAACCCGCTGTGTCAACAGACTTCAGATATTTACGCAACGCACACCAGTCTTTCTGGGTACGAGACAAAATGTAACATTAGCCATGGACTAATATACCTTTCATCATGTTGCGTGTGGTAGAAAATGGTCACAGCAAGTGCCAATATTTCACAATTGTGTATTGAACACAACTAAATATTATCTACTGTGGCTCCGACCAAATGTTGTGCAGCCCTTTAGTGGGAGTTGGGCCAACACCTGCACACAGGTGGGGCCGGGGAGTTATTGTATGTAGATCAGTGTAAATACTCTAGCTAGCACTACATACATATACTTATGTATACTTGTCTGCACATAGGTATATTTCCCTCTTTGTAAGCTGTCGTTTCGTATAAGAGCAGCAAGGGTTTTTGGTAAAGACTGTATTCGGCAGTTGCTAGCTACAATAGAAAATATCACTAATGTTAAATCTTATCTGGTATTGTTTACTAATTGGTCATACATACCAGCTTAATCAGTAATGTACCATATATATATATATATATATATATATATATATATATATATATATATATATATATATAGATCGTAATTAATTTAGGTCATCGCCAATCGGCTTATTTGATATTAACATTTGTAGTGCGTGAAAGTGATAGGTATGTTTAATACAAGCGTACTTATGCTAAAATAATCAAATTAGTTGAGCTTGATCGTCGTGTAACTTGCGAAAGTATCACCAGCAGTATAATTTAATACACTGAGGCTGAAACACGTCGCCCTTTTAAGCCAATTTTCGACTGTCCAAAATAGTTTAATAGTTTGTCTGGTGATTTCATTAAGATAAATAAAACATTTGTAATAACGTCTTACTGATTATTACATAGGTTTGACTTATCGCATAAATTATTATAAAACGAGCGAAAAGACACACACACACAAATGGTACATATTATAAAGGCACATACACAAATTGCACATACGAAACAGGCACCTACACGATACAGGCACCTACACGATACAGGCACCTACACGAAACAGGCACCTACACAAATGTCACATATTATAAAGGCACATACGCGCATCGCACATACTATCTGATGAAAGGACAAAAATGCACATTTTACTACGAAATGTGACTCACAAAGAAATAAATGTTGATGAAAATTACACATTTATTTATCATAGTAGTAATTTAATTATATGAAACGTACCTGGTTACATGGACGACATTTTTTATGAAAACATTAAAATATATTTTAATGAAAACACTGTTCATGGTGGATGTTCATGGTGTATATTTATGGTGTATGTTCATGATGGATGTTCATGGTGGATGTTCATGGTGTATGTTCATGGTGAATGTTCATGGTGGATGTTCATGGTGGACGTTCATGGTGGATGTTCATGGTGGATGTTCATGGTAGCTGTCTAGATACACGTACGTTGTGTCCAGTACCACGGAAGGACTGCTCCAACTTCTGATATACAAATGTGCCATTTTCGTCCTTTGTCCACTTTATCTTGCTGTTAACAACTGGTTTTGACCGATACGTTTGTTATTGCACTCATGCGACCATATTGTTGTGGCATTATCATAAATGTTTATGATCGCATACTATATATCACGCCCATCACATATCAAGTTTACCGTTTAAATATTAAATTTGCATATATTACTTAACGTTTTATTTGTCTAAAGGCTACTTGCTGCAGCTAGTTGCTACTATGTTCCAAGTTCGACTTCAGCATAAAGCCGCTAAGTAATCATCTAAAAATAGCTAAATTTCATCGCAAACTTCGGCGAGGCTGTCAACGCCGCAAATTCTCGGCAGAAGTATTTCAAATTGGCAAAGACGGTTTTGTGGCAGTTGGTTTGTTGTTTTATTTTATCGATGTGTGTGGTCTATGTCGAGGCTGTGCGTTCGGCTAAACTAATGATATGGATTGGTAACTGTTGCGCACAACAAGACATGCTAGTGCATAAATTCGTTATGGAAAAAGTATCTGTTGTGAACGATAGAATGATAAGATATGTCATGTGCCATACACAGTGATACATTCATTGATATATATGGCCTGCATGTACGACAACAAAAACTTATAATTTAAAACTGTCATTATTAACAGTACATTGTTATTTAAAAACACAATCAATGTAAATGTGAAAATCGTAGGCAATATGGGTGATTATGGATTGAAGCAAAGGTTACTTTGTGGAAAGACGCTATTCTGACATACACTTTTGAGGTTTGTGTTTGGATAAACGATTGAGATATTTTTGTTTACCAATGCAATATTGTGTGAATACTCCGGCGTTATCACAAGGCAAACTTGTAGGATATGTAGGCATACTAGAAGGTTCAACCAGTCACTATTAAGCATCGGTGAAACCCATAGTTCATCGAATTTATCACTCTTTCTTTTTTCTGTAAACCGTATTCGTTCGTAGCGACAGGTTATACCCGACAAAAGTTCCCTCGTCAACACCAGTTCGTAGGAAATTGCTAACAAAAAGTTGAATAACTAGGCATCCTTGTATATATGATATGAAATAATCGCGGTGTATCCTGGATTTATCATATCCGGAAGCCACGGGGTTTCAGTCCACTAAACACCGCCATGCAGCGTTATGCTAACGGGGCAAGTCACTACCAGTAACCATACCGATGTTCACCATCGATCGTTAAATTAAGCTAACGGGGCAAGTCACTAATAGTAACCATACCGATGTTCACCATCGATCGTTAAGTTAAGCTAAAGGGCAAGTCACTAATAGTAGCCATACCGATGTTCACCATCGATCGTTAAGTTATGCTAACGGGGCAAGTCAGTACCAGTAACCATACCGATGTTCACCATCGATCGTTAAGTTAAGCTAACGGGGCAAGTCACTACCAGTAACCATACCGATGTTCACCATCGATCTTAAAGCTAAGCTAACGGGGCAAGTCAGTACCAGTAACCATACCGATGTTCACCATCGATCGTTAAGTTAAGCTAACGGGGCAAGTCACTATCAGTAAGCATACCGATGTTCACCATCGATCTTAAAGCTAAGCTAACTGGGCAAGTCACTACCAGTAACCATACCGATGTTCACCGTCGATGTTAAAGCTAAGCTAACGGGGCAAGTTACAACCAGTAACCATACCGATGTTCACCGTCGATCGTAAAGCTAAGCTAACTGGGCAAGTCACTACCAGTAACCATACCGATGTTCACCATCGATCTTAAAGCTAAGCTAACTGGGCAAGTTACAACCAGTAACCATACCGATATTCACCATCGATCGTTAAGTTAAGCTAACGGGGCAAGTCACTACCAGTAACCATACCGATGTTCACCATCGATCGTTAAGTTAAGCTAACGGGGCAAGTCACTATCAGTAACCATACCGATGTTCACCGTCGATCGTAAAGCTAAGCTAACTGGGCAAATCACTACCAGTAACCATACCGATGTTCACCATCGATCGTTAAGTTAAGCTAACGGGGCAAGTCACTAATAGTAACCATACCGATGTTCACCATCGATCGTTAAGTTAAGCTAACGGGGCAAGTCACTAATAGTAACCATACCGATGTTCACCATCGATCATTAAGTTAAGCTAACGGGGCAAGTAACTAAGAGTAACCGATGTTCACCATCGATCATTACGTTGACTATTGACAGGAAAGTAGGATGTGGCCTATACTTATGTCTCCATTGCATCGTAGTGGCAGCATAAAAGTAACTTCGGCAAAACTATTACCGCAAAATACAACATGTTGATTGACTACTGTAATTCTCTGGCAGAAAGTGCATTATTTCGGCTGTATCCGAGTGGTTTGTTAAGACCCATAAACATTATTGCAAGACATGATATGCACAATTGATAACTTATATGCTAACATCGCTTACTTATAAACGATTGCTTGTACTTCGGCATAACATGTGCTGCAAGGTTGACTATTTCACTAAACTGATTCAAGGGTCAGTAACTAATGCCCACGTGCCAAGCCTGGTTGACATTATCAACATGAATTTCCACTCGGATTATCAGCAAGTATCGCTGTAACATTGGTAATGGTTGTACACGAGGACTCGCCGATTCCCCGGTAGTTCTCTGTTCGCAGCCACACTCTGTCATCACACTGCTGGTGAAATCGTCTGTGCATCTACTTTGATGGCACAACATTAGGATAAAAACCTGCATTAAATCTTACGGCTGATAAGTGAAGTGTCAGATGCGCTGTCTCGAGTGAGCGCTACGGAGAGATCTGCAGGTGTCCAGAAATAAGATAATTCAACGACTAAGCGGCGTCCAGCAGATGTGTCAGAGATAAGGTGGATATGGGCGTGTCTGCTGCAACTCGTTGACACGGACTGAAAGTATTCCGTGCCACAAGTAGGCTCCTACATTCAGCCCACGTCGGACACAATCCCAGAGTAGGACCGTGTCACAAGTAGGCGTCATCATTCAGCCCACGTCTTTCACGGTCCCAGAGTAGGACCGTGTCACAAGTAGGCGTCATCATTCAGCCCACGTCTTTCACATTCCCAGATTAGGACCGTGTCACAAGTACTCGTCAACATTCATCCCACGTCGGACACAATCCCAGAGTAGGACCGTGTCACAAGTAGGCGTCATTTTCCAGCCCACGTCTTTCACGGTCCCAGAGTAGGACCGTGTCACAAGTAGGCGTCAACATTCAGCCCACGTCTTTCACGAACCAAGAGTAGGACAGTGTCACAAGTAGGCGCCTACATCCAGTCCACGTCTATCACGGTCCCAGAGTAGGACCGTGTCACAAGTAGGCGTTGTTACTGAGGTGGTTTGTGCTAGTACGCGGCTTACCATTTGAATTGTTAGCACACATAGTATAAACGTAAATTTAATAACCTTTGCAATAATTATTTTGGGTGAGTTTGAAAACGTTGTTTTTAGAGCGTCTTATCAATATCCTATGTCAAACTACGATCTGGGGTGAGTGGCGCTGTATATTATATGCACAGATGCATGGCAAAACAAGCGCAACTTGATGCAATAAATCATAGCCTAAGCATGCACTGAAAACATGGCCCGGCATACATCCGTGCAACTGTTGTTCAACCGTATAACCACCGTACATACATCATACAACCAGCGTGCAACCAGCATACACCCACTGAACATCCATTGTAGAACCATCATACAACCATCGTGCAACCAGCATACACCCACCGAACATCCATTGTAGAACCATCATACAACCATCGTGCAATCATCGTACAATCATCGAACAACCATAGTGCAATCATTGTAGAGTAATCATAGAACCATACATAGTACAATCATCGTATAACCATTGTACAACCATCGTCTCAAAGATGCCATTATTCAATTACGTTGTGTTGACAACACCAAATAATACAAATGCAAAATACATACTGGTGCAAAACAAATAATCAATATGTCTTGACACGTCAAAATGGGTCATGTCTAATGTGGCAACCCTCCAAGCCAGCTTCTGTCCCGGACTAACTCAGGAGTGTTACACATTATCCATCTACGTGGGATATTTTATTTTCCCCCGGCATATCCACCTACGCTATTTAGCGGCTCATCCAAGACAAATGCCTTGAGCTAGGCGAGACCAATTATGCCTAATTAATATTAAACGATTAGATTGTCCACCGCCCTGAGGTGCGGACCCGGTCACGGAGCGAACACCAAATCAATGACGTTATCTGTCTGGACAGTGACGTCACACTTAGCAGACGTCATGTGTCATATTAATATTGTGGGGTTTTGCACATTTCGGAAGGCATATATTATAATGTTTCAACGTTAACCGCTTTTGGGCGAGAAATACCGGTTTTTCTGACCCTTTGTCACTGTAAAATATATGTATTTGTTTGCATACGAACCCTTTCTAAATCTCGTGGTCTGGCTCTGTCGGAAAGAAAGCATTACAGTATTTAATTGCTTTACACTATTCAATTTTATTCGGCACCTTCTTTTGCACCTGTGGCGTGGTCAGCCCTCTCTCTCTCTCTCTCTCTCTCTCTCTCTCTCTCTCTCTCTCTCTCTCTACCTCTCTCTCTCTCTCTCACTCACTCTCTCTCTCTCTCTCTATCTATCTCTCTCTCTCTCTCTCTCAGTCAAACTTGTAGTCTAAAATATACACATATGATACGCATTAAACCTTACAGAAGGCATAGTGCCCTTGACATGTCAGGTAATATGTGCCGGCATTGCAGAGGACATTTTACAAAATAATAGAAATTGAGAAGCTACAATTTCTCTTTTAACATTTCTTGTTCACAACGAATTCCACGTAATAAACTGTAGAGCACCTGTGAAAGTGTGTTACACTCGGCACCTTCCCTTGTTCTTGATGGCTCTCTCTTGCCAGTTACGTGTAGTTTATTTGGCGTCAAGTGATTTCACACTTGCTCGTGCGTGTTCACTGCGAATAAGAACGACACATCAAATTGGCAATCCGGCTTTTCAACGAGCACATGTTGCCACGTAGGAGAATAACACTGTAACGGTGAATGGATGCTCGCTACTCTATGGTTTATGTTGTCTAGTGGTTTGGACAATATAACATGGATAAGTTTGATCCGTTGGTTTGCTGAACTCCGTGTAAAAGGCTTTATAGTCGATAGCCCTCGAGGGTGATTAAGAATTTGATGTCATAGAGACCCTGCGAACGTTTGCGGGGAGTTACACATGAAATGTTTACGTTATACAACGTGGTGTCCAGTCCTTTGGAACCATGTAAACGTTTACGTTATATAGCATGGTGCCCAGTCCTTGGGACCTATGCACACGTTTACGTTATATAGCGTGGTGTCCAGGCCGTGGGACCTATGTACACGTTTACGTTATATAGCGTGGTGTCCAGTCCTTGGGACCTATGTACACGTTTACGTTATATAGCGTGGTGTCCTGGCCGTGGGACCTATGCACACGTTTACGTTATATAGCGTGGTGTCCAGGCCTTTGAATTTATGTAAATGTTTACGTTATATAGCGTAGTGTCCAGTCCTTGGGACCTATGTAAATGTTAACGTTATATAGCATGGTGTCCAGTCCTTGGGACCCATGTAAATGTTTACGTTATATAGCGTAGTGTCCAGTTCTTGGATCTATGTAAATGTTTACGTTATATAAGCGTAGTGTCTAGTCCTTGGGAACTATGTAAATGTTTACGTTTTATAGTGTGATGTCCATTCCTTGGGACCTCTGTACACGTTTACGTTATATAGCGCAAACACGCACGCATACACACTGCGTATTAAGAGGCCAATGAACCGGAGGCGAAGTCACATGGAATTTTAATTAATTATCGAAACAAGCGAAGCCGAATTAGTAATTAGTATCTTGTGAGGCCTTGGCTGTCGTTCTCGGCTTGATGCTGTTCTCGAAACAATGTAGTGATCCTATGTTCAAACTGGCTTATATAAAAATAATGTTCGCATATTAACTATCATCAATGTAAATACGACAAAAAGCTGGATCTCCCGAAATATCGAGGGAATTGGAAAGTCTGCTGTAATTCACAATGCAAGCTAAGATTGCAAATGCAATCGGAGATTGTAGCGTATCTGACAATAGCAATGCTTATGCACATAAAGTAATTGTACTAACTGTAAGGCAACTGTCACATATTATATTCACTGCATCCAACGGAGTGATATTTGGTTACAAAAACATATTCTAACGTTCATACTTTGTAAGTTATTAATTTCACCTCGCATTTGTTTGGCAAGAGTAATGAACCGGTGCAGCAAACAGCGTATTAATGGCGCAGTCCTAGTTTTTTCCACACATATCTACACCGCCCAGGGAGATACTGGTCTATATTCTGTATCGCGTTGGAGGGCTTCAGCTGTGCGCTGTGTTGACTACGGCGGCAATATAGTGAATTATGGCGTCGGCATAGATATGTCCGTGTCAGCCCATGTCCATATTATGGCGTCAGCATATATATGTCCGTGTCAGCCCATGTCCATATTATGGCGTCGGCATAGATATGTCCGTGTCAGCCCATGTCCATATTATGGCGTCAGCATAGATATGTCCGTGTCAGCCCATGTCCATATCGATTAATGTACGTTTTAGTCCATGTCCGGGTAAGCCCATGTCCGTGTTAGTCCATGTTCGTGTCAGTTCAGGTCATTTTCAGCCCATGTCCGTGTCAGTAAATGTCCGCGTCAGTCCATGTCCGTGTCAGTCCTTGTCCGTGTCAGTTCAGGTCATTGTCAGTCCGTGTCCGGGTCAGTCCATGTCCGCGTTATTCCAGGTTAACGCCTTGTCAGTGTCAGCCCACGTCCGTGTTAGTCCATGTCCATGTCAATCTATATCACTCCACGTGCTTTTCAGTCCAGGTCCGTTTCAGTCCACGTCCATGTGTTTCTATGTCCATGTCAGTCCATGTCCGTGGCATTCCGTGTCCGTGCCAGTTTATGTTCGCGTCAGTTCATTTCAACGTCAGTCCATGTCCGTGTCAGTCCGTGTCCGTTGCATTCATTATCCGTGCCAGTCCATGTCCATGTCAGTCCATGTCCGCGTCAGCCCAGATTCGTGTCTCTCCATGTCCGTGTCAGTCCAGGTGCGTGACATTCCATGTCCGCGTAAGTCCATGTCCGTGTCAGTCGATGTGCGTATCAGTCCATATCAGTCAATGTACGTGTGACGCCATGTCCTTGTCTGTCCATGTCCGTGTCGGTACATGGGCGTGTCAGTCCACGCCTGTGTCAGTCCATGTCCGTGTAGAGTAGGCGTGATTTTCGAACAGGCAATATATTATGAATGTGAATCACTCAACCCCGTTATTTCAAGCTAATGGCCTGTAAGTTGCACGTTCCCAAAACACTCCTCATAAAGTGTATATTTTGTCAACGTTTTTGCTATAAATAACGCTGCCGCATGATGGAGATATTAAAAAGCGTGGGTTGTAAAATATTTGCAAGTTACGCACATTATATATGTCTAACATTTAAATACGTTGTGATGAATATTTACCACTCTATCAAAAATAGTACAACATTGTCCACTAAGTAAACATATATGAGCTACGTTGAAACTGATGGAAAATCAATAAAAGGCACCGATGCTTGGAAAATAATATGCGCACATAATATATCGCAGCACGATATTCTGGAATAGACTATCTTACATCCATTACTAGAATCCAAATACTTGAACTTGGTCTATCTCCAGCTTGAAAAGAGTACAGTTTTCTATAACGTTTGGAATGTGACTCCCTTATCCAAAACGTTTCGCTCAACTTTTGGACGTATGCCAATGGAATCTTTTTGACATATGTCTAAAACATGGTTGGGGAGGGTCAGTTAGATAACTTATTATAAATGTACTTAGTCCCACTCCCGTGGGAGTCTATGTCTTCGCCTGCCTAATGGAGATATTGAATAGCCGTGCTATTCGGGAATGTGTCTACGCCAAGCACTGGTTCCGCCAACGCTTTGACTGAGACGGTTCCGCCCGCTGCGCTGCCGATATCGTATTCACTTAGTTCACATTTATATTAGTTTTCACTGACCGACACGTAGAGCCGGACGTCATGACGGACGTGCGCTGTTACAGGCCGTACGCGCTGGCAGTGAATAAACGTAAGGCATTAAGAATTTATTTATTAATAAGCGAAGCTGTTGTGCTGATTTGATTAAGTGTGCGGTGACATCGATTATGTACTACTTTCGGCACTGTGACAGCTTCTCTTGTTACCAGCTCTAACAGTGTGTGCTGATGAAACTAATGTTACCAGCTCTAACAGTATGTGCTGATGAAACTGATGTTACCAGCTCTAACAGTATGTGCTGATGAAACTAATGTTACCAGCTCTAACAGTGTGTGCTGATGAAATTAATGTTACCAGCTCTTACAGTATGTGCTGATGAAACTGATGTTACCAACTCTAACAGTATGTGTTGATAAAGCTAATGTTACCAGCTCTAACAGTATGTGCTGATGAAATTAATGTTACCAGCTCTAACAGTGTGTGCTGATGAAATTAATGTTACCAGCTCAAACAGTGTGTGCTGATGAAACTAATGTTACCAGCTCTAACAGTGTGTGCTGATGAAACTAATGTTACCAGCTCTAACAGTGTGTGCTGATGAAACTGATGTTACCAGCTCTAACAGTGTGTGCTGATGAAACTAATGTTACCAGCTCTAACAGTGTGTGTTGATGAAACTAATGTTACCAGCTCTAACAGTATGTGTTGATGAAACTAATGTTACCAGCTCTAACAGTGTGTGCTGATGAAACTAATGTTACCAGCTCTAACAGTATGTGCTGATGAAACTAATGTTACCAGCTCTAACAGTGTGTGCTGATGAAACTAATGTTACCAGCTCTAACAGTGTGTGCTGATGAAACTAATGTTACCAGCTCTAACAGTGTGTGCTGATGAAACTAATGTTACCAGCTCTAACAGTGTGTGCTGATGAAACTAATGTTACCAGCTCTAACAGTGTGTGCTGATGAAACTAATGTTACCAGCTCTAACAGTGTGTGCTGATGAAACTAATGTTACCAGCTCTAACAGTGTGTGCTGATGAAACTAATGTTACCAGCTCTAACAGTGTGTGCTGATGAAACTAATGTTACCAGCTCTAACAGTGTGTGCTGATGAAACTAATGTTACCAGCTCAAACAGTGTGTGCTGATGAAACTAATGTTACCAGCTCTAACAGTATGTGCTGATGAAACTAATGTTACCAGCTCTTACAGTATGTGCTGATGAAACTGATGTTACCAGCTCTAACAGTATGTGTTGATGAAGCTAATTTTACCAGCTCTAACAGTATGTGCTGATGAAATTAATGTTACCAGCTCTAACAGAGTGTGCTGATGAAACTAATGTTACCAGCTCTAACAGGATATGCTTATGAAACTAGTGTTTCCAGCTCTAACAGTATGTGCTGATTAAGCTAATGTTACCAGCTCTAACAGTGTGTTCTGATGAAACTAATGTATTCGAGGCCGCGAAAATAACCACCCGAGGACGTTCTGTTTCGCTCATTTCGTTTTAAGCTAGTTTTGTGAAAAAACCTAACCTACTTATAGTATCCACTACGTGCTAGCTCGTGAGTCCAAATGTGTTACTTAGTTTTGGTGAAGTCACGGTACACACTACAGCATTACTTTTAACCGGATCTGGTCAAAATTCGGCGAAACGTTACAAGGGTGGTCAGGATATATAAGCTATGACATAGGGCCTACTACTATTCACATTTTGGCAATTTACCCCATCGTCCGATCAAACTCACTTATTTCGATGATTGTAACAAACATGGGTACTCCTTGATTAAGCCATCTGCGCATATGAAACTGCTAAACAAAAATACATTTGATTATCAACGAACCCGATTGTGCTGGGCAAAATAAAGGAAGGAAGGTGTTTGAAAGCCTGAAACTGGCCCTGACTTTGTGTGCAACATTCATTATTAGATTACCCGATCATTTGAGTTGACGTATTCCAGGTGGTTTATTAGTATTAGCCGCGATGAGGCGCGGTATCGTGTCCGTGGGAACGCTCAACGAGCTTTACACTCCACCCCCGCCAGTCCTCTTTATTTCAATACCAACGTGACTTTTCTGGGAAGCATTCAGCTATGCTGCCTGCGAAGGCTATTCGTTCATATATGTCCATCACTTTTAGAGTCAGGTACTCTTGTCTACAGTTGAATAAACTGGGGCAAAATAAAATGAACGAATGTATCTAATCTTCGAAACGGAAGCAAGAGGTTTTGAATCCGGGTTATCTCGACTGAGAGTGCAATTGTATGTATTTTATTTCCTTCACGTTTTCCTATCATTAAAAGAAGCACGTATCTACAAACATGCTAATGACACCACATTCCTACTAAAACATTTTTTCTACGATATTGCATTCCCAGACACCACAAACACACCTGCTACTTGCTTTGACTGTAGTAATATCACGTTGCAGTACGCATAAGCATTGCTAGAAAAAACGCGCTGTATGAATAGAGACATTCCAGAAAGCGACGATGCACGTTTTAGTGTTACCACATGTATCAAGTAAACAGGTGATTCGATGAGCGTGCGTGAACAGGTATTCCTTTCCCCACAAACAAGTTTTAAACTTTAGCGTCGCAAATCGTTTCACAAACTGCTGTACACATTTCAGTGTATTTCCTACAAATATAGGCATTGCTTTGCCAACAAATTGTCAGCAACACGACAACATAAGTGGGTTTATATATTATACACCAGTGACAACGCACAAATAGTTTGTATCGGTTTGGGATGTGTAAGATAGTATTTTCTCCAAATCGCAGCTACATATACGTTTGCTTTGGTTTGGTCTAGCGAAATATTTGTTAAGATATCATATTGTATTCTGGAAATAACGATATGTGCTGGTGTCATAGAAGATGAACCCGTATTTTAAGCTGCGCCAACATCAAGTCACCGCACACCTTCGCATGCCGGTCTATGAACCACGAATGACCTAGACTACTGCCTCTACTAAGGTCGTAGTGTGACTTAGACTACTGTCTCTACTGAGGTCGTAGAGTGACCTAGACTACTGCCTCTACCGAGGTCGTAGAGTGACCTAGACTACTGCCTCTACTGTGGTCCTAGAGAGACCAAGGCTACTTTCTCTTCTGAGGCCGCAGAGTGACCAAGCTAATTGCTTGTATTTGAGGCTGTAGAGCAATTGGCGTTAATGCAATTACGTATTCAACACAAGAGCCAATTACTAGCGTCTGGTAGTACCGCGCGATGATTGACAGCTATCGTCAGGTTCACTGTAGGTGTCTGGGTGTGACGATAATTGACAGCTATCATCAGGTTCGCAGATATATAGAGAGATGGCGAGAAAGGCTTACACAAACAACGAACGATACATATTGAGAACCGACAGCACAGACGAATACAGTCTAGATAGAACAGGGCTTAGGCCACTCATTGGCAGTCTACGCTATCACGAATAAGCATCCATAGGGTCCTGCTTTGAAGCGAATGGAAAACGACTCTGCCACGTCCGTGTCTCTCCTCATCAAGTCCCTTTTTCTTAATATTCGCCGTCCTCTGCTGTGTATTCCGCCCAACGGCAGCCTCCACGCCTTCCTTATACCATCGTGTCCCAACTGTGTGCGCAATATCCAAACTATCTCTGTATGCTCTTTCGTAATTCATAAGTTATAACAATACTAATAATCTCTTAGAAAACAAGCATAATGTTTCCAGCAACTGTACGTAATTATGAATTACTGTTGTTCCGAGTTACGTAATCTACCTAAAACTTTCACATACGTTCGTTCTTAATATCGTCATCCCCGGGGGAGTGTTTCAGCTACATACGAAACTGATGGATATGTGTGGAAACAGGCAGGCAGGCAGGCAGGCAGGCAGG
The DNA here is from genome assembly GCA_033239005.1 of Lamellibrachia satsuma. Classification (NCBI taxonomy): domain Eukaryota; kingdom Metazoa; phylum Annelida; class Polychaeta; order Sabellida; family Siboglinidae; genus Lamellibrachia; species Lamellibrachia satsuma. The sequence goes on from BSQZ01000059.1 coordinate 875,244, forward strand.
CAGGCACGCAGGCAGGCAGGCACGCAGGCAGGCACACAGAGAGAAAAACATACAGACAGACACATCCGCAAACTACTTTATGGTATCGACGGCATTACACATGTGTGGGGCATATTTGGAAATTATAAAATAGGTTGTTTGTTCGCTGTTTGTTCGCTGTTTCAACACCACACGACGTTTACTTAATCCAGTAGGTTAGGAATACCCTGAATTTCCTAGACGTTGTGCACGTGCGGCCACCAAGAATGATGCCACTGAATCTGTCTCGTCAATCTACGTTACCAATTGGAAGCATCGAACCAAGCGACGACTGGGAATTTCGCTAAACGCCCCTTTGTAACCGCACCACGTGGGCCGCTCTAATAGGGAAGCCACTGTTTTCACTTTAATATTCTGGAGCCGCGTGACTAGATATTTGCTGTGCGTAAAGTTGACGTAAAAGTTATCGTGGTAGATTAGTATCGTGGGCATTATTGCACACGTGGGTTGTTTACATTATTGCACACGTGGGTTGTTTACATTATTGCACACGTGGGTTGTTTACATTATTGCACACGTGAGTTGTTTACAATTAATGCACACGTGGTTTGTTTATATTATTGCACACGTGGGATGTTTACATTATTGCACACGTGGGATGTTTACATTATTGCACACGTGGGTTGTTTACATTATCGCACACGTGGGTTGTTTACATTATTGCACACGTGGGTTGTTTACGTTATCGCACACGTGGGTTGTTTACGTTATCGCACACGTGAGCTGTTTACATTATTGCACATGTGGGTTGTTTACATTATTGCACACGTGAGTTGTTTACATTATTACACACGTGGTTTGTTTACATTATTGCACACGTGTGTTGTTTACATTATTGCACACGTGTGTTGTTTACATTATTCCACACGTGGGTTGTTAACATTATTGCACACGTGGGTTGTTTACATTATTGCACACGTGGGTTGTTTACATTATTGCACACGTGGGTTGTTTACATTATTGCACACGTGGGTTGTTTACATTATTGCACACGTGGTTTTTGTTTACATTATTGCACACGTGGGTTGTTTACATTATTGCACACATGGGTTGTTTACATCATTGAACACGTGGGTTGTTTACATTATTGCACACATGGGTTGTTTAAATTATTGCACACGTGTTTTTTTTTACATTATTGCACACGTGGTTTGTTTACATTATTGCACACGTGGTTTGTTTGCATTATTGCACACGTGGTTTGTTTACATTATTGCACACGTGGGTTGTTTACATTATTGCACACGTGGGTTGTTTACATTATTGCACACGTGGGTTGTTTCCTTTTTTAATGAGGACGAGGAGTAAATGTTCTCCAAATGACTCATATTACATTACGCGTTTGAAATATGAATATGCCACACTCAATAACTCAGCAAGTAATCGACATATGACAACATATGGTGTACCATTTCTAAGTTATGGAAGTGGTCCACATTACCTGTATGCTCGTATTTCCGAACCTTCCCCTGTTGCTCTTCCTACTAAACATATACACTGGATATTATCGTCATAACATCAAAACAGTATTATATTTCCATTGTTCATGTACCTTGGAATCAATTAAGAATGCAAAGCATATTGTCATCTAAATACTATTATATTTCTATTGATTATGTACTTTGGAATGATTTATGACTGCGCTACAGATTGTCGTCACGTTATATAGCCATGCGCACATATCTGCTAAGCACCGACAACGTTGGCCGTTATATTCCCGTACAAGCTTAATATCGTACAGCCGCAACCCGATTTTACTACAACGTTTCAAATAACATATCAACGGGAATAACATACTTATTTAATCATCACGTTACGCAAACACAATCAACAACCCGGGCATTCAGCGACATGTAAGATCATGGTTTTCTATGTGTGTTTCTTCCTTGGCAGAACAGTTGTCCTTCTCTGGGACGGGGGCTGACGCAAGGCACCAATGAATGTGTTGACTTCAGTATTGAATTTGTCTATCTGTGATTGCAATTATTTCCTCTGAGCGTTCACTCCAGTTGGTAAGAATATCCACTTACGGCCTGCAGTGTTCGAGGGTGGAGTTGCCACAGCCGCCTATGGTGAGATGTTGATGCGCTGGTGGGTCTTGGCACTACTGGAGGTAGGGGTAACGTGCTATTGAATAGGGTTGATGTATCTCCAGCGTACATCCGGTGCATCAACTTGTCTCCTGCTTTGATTGCATGATGAAATTATGATATGACGATGTAGTTACGATAATACATTTTTTTGGCACGGGCAACAAGGATATACTGAATTTTGAAAAGGGTTTCCTGAAAGGGTGGTTCTACGGTTTGGTCGATTCGGCATAGTTTCTGACGCGACATGTGAAACACGCCAAAGTAAATCTTTAAGACAGGTATTTGCAAGAACGACTATTTTAGAAAAATGCACATCTGTACAGGGAATAGAATTATGGAATTCACCAAAACATATCCAATGTACAACTGGACTATTACGTTTCAGAGAATGTGTAATGGGAATTCGTCTCAGCATTATACATCGCTGGATTAAATGTTGAATACGATTAAACAGCAGCCAGTATTATATTAGTATTTGTACGTTTCATTGTAAACATGTATGTAAGCATTGTGTAAACATATATGTAAGCATTGTGTAAACATACATGTAAACATTGTGTAAACATATATGTAAACATTGTGTAAACATGTATGAAAACATTGTGTAAACATGTATGTAAGCTTTGTGTAAACATGTATGCAAGCATTGTGGAAACATGCATGTAAGCATTGTGTAAACATGTCTGCAAGCATTGTGTAAGCACTAAACTTCTGCTTTCATAATTTTAAACATACCGTGTTGTATGTTGATATATTACAATTAATTTGTGGAAATAAACTGCATCGAATTGAATTGAATGTCACCACAGCTAGACGGTTGTTTTCTAAAGATGTTGAACTCCTAATGTAGTGTCCTCGCATAGACAGGGTAGATCACGAAACAGTGTGATTATTACATATGACTCGATATCCCGTTACACAGACTGACCGTTTTCATCAATAAAAATAAAGTCGTAAATGCAAACTATTACGGATTGAACAACGCCAATATATTGATCGATACGTGTGGACGTCTCGGCTGGACGACGGCTAGCCACAGAGTGGATATCGATGTAGGAGAAAACTAAATAAAACATCTGCGAAATGAAGATTAATGATGGCGCATCTTTCGCGTCGGTCGCTCTGATATTGATTTGGGGGAACCGATAGGGCGGATCTGAACGACGGGAGGTCGCAATATTCCGTCAATCAACGGGCGCCGTCAGCAGGTAGACCGTCATTCAGTGCCGCGGAGTCGGATGCGATAGGGATTGATTGAGTCCACGGTCGTGTGCGGAAGTAAAGGCGTTAGTAAGGATACCATGGCTACGCGGCGGAGGGCTATGTTCGTTCGGTTTCATCGTCCGGAATACTTAATAATACGAATATGTTATGGCCTTTGATTAATAACCAATTGGATCGTGATTGTCATGATAAAAGCACCGGTCTACCCGATCCTATGAGATGATGTTGGTTTGAAACTAGCACATATGATCGTAGCAGACCAGCCTACTTTCAGTTTCATCAGTCCGTTTAAAAATACTACAATATTGATGCATAGATGACTTCAATGCTGGATAATGTTGTTGAGCAAATCAAACACTAATCCTTTACTTGTATGAGGCAGGAATAAATGCGTATGCCAGATAATCCACCAAATACTGCCGGCATTTCTTCTTCATTTACACCATGAGCTGAAGTACAACATTTACACCATGAGCTGAAGTACAACATTTACACCATGAGCTGAAGTACAACATTGACACCATGAGCTGAAGTACAACATTTACACCATGAGCTGAAGTACAACATTTACACCATGAGCTGAAGTATAACATGTTATAATAAATATCCATTAAAGCGAAACAAAAGTCATGGTTTTGGGGCTATGCATCCAAAGGAGGTCATAGAAACTAACCACTAACCATCAAGTTTATTCAGAATGTGTTCTAAAAGTGGAAGATACCAGTCACTTCTCCAGTTCACTGAGAGCTGATATGCAAACCAGCGATACCGATAAGCGCATGCATAGTTCTATGAAAATCGGGTAACCTAGACTATTGTGACGTATTAAGGGAAGCCGGCATTCACATAAACATCTCAACGTTTCAAACAAACGTGTTATTTTATCAGAAAGAGGACTACTTTAGTAAACAAATGCCAATATATCAGTTGAGTTTGGACTGAAGCAGCATAGCCATATTTTATTGATAAATATATAAATAGGTGTATACAGATGTATTTTCATTTGGCGAGCGAATTTTGCTACACTTTGATACTCGTGACGTAGGGTTATCTAACAGTATGGCGCGACGCATAGATAGGCCGATGTGTGTGCAACAAGGTTTTCCTAGTAAATCACTGGCGTGATATTCTTAATTGCAGTGGAACATGGCTGTGTTTTAATAACTCTTACAGGTGCATAGGCTCCAAATCACGAATTTGGTTTCCTTTTAAAATAATAACACATTGATCGTACAAAAACAGCTCAACTGTAGTAATCCACTTTCAAGTAATTTGTCTGTTCGAAGTCATTTTAGATGCGTAAACAAAAGTAATGCACCCTCCTTGAATATAGCGCCCCCTAGCACCATGTATACGTTTGTGTCCACTTGGTCACCAAATTCGACCACAGATGGACGTTTTGAACCGCCGACCTAACGAAATAATTTTTTTTCACTCCAGATTTCGAGTATTCATTTGCGGGTAAGTTTCTTCTAAAAACATCAACGTGTACACACTCCAGGAGATATTGATTCTCAACAGGATTACATACATTGTTGACCAACAACTATCCCCCAAGCAAGCTGGTTTTAGGATGAACAGGTGCTCCATCCATCAGGTTGTTCTCACTCGGGACAATGAAGATTCTTTACAAAAGCGGGAGAAAGATTGAGTCGTTTTAATGGGTATGACCGCTGCATTTGATACTGTGTGGCTACAGTGGCTAGAGTATAAGCTGCTACAAATGGTTGCAGACAAGAGAATGGTCGCATTCTTAAGTAACTTCATCTCCAACAGAGCATGTGTCGTGTCACGAGTAAAGGAGAGCGGAGTCTGCTAAATCGCCTTAGAAGCTGTTTCCGCAGGAATCTATCCTTGCACTAACCCCTCAACATCTATGTATCAGATATGCCACCCACCACAGCCACAAAGCATGGGTGCGCAGATGACCTTGTTCTGTCAGTGTTCCGATGATCTACTCCAGGCTTGGAAGCATCTCTAACAGAGGACATACACAAGATTGCCTGCTCCACACGTCAATGAAGACTACGACTAAGTCAAACCAAAACAACTACATCCTTATTTCAGAAATGTAATGCTTCCCTTCAACAGCAACCCTGTCTACCTTGGGGTTACCCTTGACAGAAGTGTGACGTATAAAGAACACTAGTGAACGCTACTAAGATGTTGAACTCTCACGTTGGGACGATAAGGCGTCCGGCAGGCACAACCTGGGAGCCGACTTAACGCCTCTCCGAACATCAACTATCGCGCTTGTATTCTCAACTGCAGAATACTGAGGACAATGCGAATCTTTTTTAGATGTGTGATGTACACCCCCACTGAGATGTGTGATGTACACCCCCACTGAGATGTGTGATGTACACCCCCACTGAGATGTGTGATGTACACCCCCACTGAGATGTGTGATGTACACCCCCACTGAGATGTGTGATGTACACCCCCACTGAGATGTGTGATGTACACTCCCACTGAGATGTGTGATGTACACCCCCACTGAGATGTGTGATGTACACCCCCACTGAGATGTGTGATGTACACTCCCACTGAGATGTGTGATGTACACCCCCACTGAGATGTGTGATGTACACCTCCACTGAGATGGGTGATGTACACCCCCACTGAGATGTGTGATGTACACTCCCACTGAGATATGTGATGTACACCTCCACTGAGGTGTGTGATGTACACCCCCACTGAGATATGTGATGTACACCCCCACTGAGATGTGTGATGTACACTCCCACTGAGATATGTGATGTACACCTCCACTGAGATGTGTGATGTACACTCCCACTGAGATATGTGATGTACACCCCCACTGAGATGTGTGATGTACACCCCCACTGAGATGTGTGATGTACACCCCCACTGAGATGTGTGATGTACACCCCCACTGAGATATGTGATGTACACCCCCACTGAGATGTGTGATGTACACTCCCACTGAGATATGTGATGTACACCTCCACTGAGATGTGTGATGTACACTCCCACTGAGATATGTGATGTACACCTCCACTGAGGTGTGTGATGTACACCCCCACTGAGATATGTGATGTACACCTCCACTGAGATGTGTGATGTACACTCCCACTGAGATGTGTGATGTACACTCCCACTGAGGTGTGTGATGTACACCCCCACTGAGATGTGTGATGTACACTCCCACTGAGATGTGTGATGTACACTCCCACTGAGATGTGTGATGTACACCCCCACTGAGATGTGTGATGTACACCCCCACTGAGGTGTGTGATGTACACCCCCACTGAGATGTGTGATGTACACCCCCACTGAGATGTGTGATGTACACTCCCACTGAGATGTGTGATGTACACCCCCACTGAGATGTGTGATGTACACCCCCACTGAGGTGTGTGATGTACACCCCCACTGAGATGTGTGATGTACACCCCCACTGAGATGTGTGATGTACACTCCCACTGAGATGTGTGATGTACACTCCCACTGAGATGTGTGATGTACACTTCCACCGAGATGTGTGATGTACACCCCCATTGAGATGTGTGATGTACACTCCCACTGAGATATGTGATGTACACCCCCACTGAGATATGTGATGTACACCCCCACTGAGATGTGTGATGTACACTCCCACTGAGATGTGTGTTGTACACTCCCACTGAGATGTGTGATGTACACCCCCACTGAGATGTGTCATGTACACTCCCACCGAGATGTGTGATGTACACTCCCACTGAGATGTGTCATGTACACCCCCACTGAGATGTGTCATGTACACTCCCACCGAGATGTGTGATGTACACCCCCACTGAGATGTGTCATGTACACCCCCACTGAGATGTGTGATGTACACCTCCACTGAGATATGTGATGTACACCCCCACTGAGATGTGTGATGTACACCCCCACTGAGATGTGTGATGTACACCCCTACTGAGATGTGTCATGTACACCCCCACTGAGATGCTGCCAACATTGTCTGACATACTCCTTCCTCAAATACAATGGCAGAAAGCTACACTTGACATTGCCCTGCATGCTCAATAGGATGAACAACACATACTACATGAATACACGGAGTAGCGCACAACCCAGAGGCTTAAGTCAAGACGACCGTTCACACGAGAGGCAAGTGAATTACTCGAATAATGCGAGACTGGCAGTGGCTGTGTCTCGGCTCATGACCATCTCATGACAAGTTCGGAGACCAAGACACCCGACTCAAACGCTTGATCAACACGCCATCTAATCACCTTCCTGGGTACAAGTTGGAGTGTCCCCGCTGGTGTAAGCTAAACATAATTCGATCTGGTGCTGGCACATTTAACGCACAATGCACCAACTTGGATACAGAGATGACTCCACTTGAGCCTGCGGTGATGCCCCCTCCAGACCGCAGACCACCTATTGGAATGACCAGCATTCCCACCGGTATGTAACAAGGACATCCTGGCAGTCAACGAAACAGCAGTGACATGACTCCGTCAGCTAGGTTATGTATAGCGGAAGTACACGAAATAAGAATAATATCAACGCATGTTTTGGTTAGCATGAGATACCGGCACATTCCTTCTTCACTCGACGTTCAATAAGCCGGATTGTCTGCGGTTTTCACGCCTTAATCAAGTGAGAAGACGTGACTCGCCGCCCGAAGCGTCGCTACTCGTTGCAAATCGGGCAGGAGACCGACCTGATTGCAATAGACCAACGCTACTTGGGACGAACGACGTAATGTTCCACAATATTTACGTGTCAACAACGTCATCATCATAGCTATCATCATTGCCTTTGGCGTCGTCGTCGTCAGGAATCAGGAATGAATTATTTTTATACACGTAACGTAAATTACGAAATAGAATATAGTGCGAATCTTTCTAAAAAGCATAGATCCACAATTATTAAAGTTATAGGTAAGAAATCATGTTGTTCTGGGAGACTGTCACTATGACCATAATTCGGCCTGACAACCACCCGAATAAAAGTATATAGTAAACAAAATCGTCGTCATCACCATCTTCACTCATCACCATCATTAATCATCTTCACTCATCACCATCATTAATCATTTTCACTCATCACCATCATTAGTCATCTTCACTCATCACCATCATTAATCATCTTCACTCATCACCATCATTAATCATCTTCACTCATCACCATCATTAATCTTTATTTCAACAACATAATTGAAGTAGTGATGTCTTCACTACACTGCATAACTTTGAAGTTGTCGGTGGCATCATCATCATCATCATCGTTATCGTTATCGTCATCGTCGTCGTCATCACCATCATCAATATAATCATCAACAACAACTACATCATAATCATCACACCGTCATTACAATCACAAGTGCTTTATCTCTGGAATATAAATTATGTTGAAAGATGCTTAAGATACAACAATGTTGCAAAGTAAATTGATTACATCTATACAAAAGTTGATATATTAGACAATGTGCATATGTATACATCATTGGTACATTATATCACATTTTAATAAAATAAACGTAAAAAGTAATAAAGCACAACTGTTGCTGAATAAGGTAAGGAGTTTCAAAACTGGTCATATGTAACATACACACTTATCTAAAATAAAGTAGCACAATGACGTCACAGCTATATGTGAGCTTTCATTGTTTCCGTTGTATTTAATCTTTCTTCCAGGACGGTTCAGATTTGATCTAGCTTACTAAAACTTATCTACGCTGAACAATATAGACAATGAATAAATACGATTCAATGATAGCAGTTTTTGCTAATAAACATGTTTCACTTCGGACAATATCGATTACCCTGGTACATTATACGGGAAAGCGTACAATTTCAGCATAATATAAATTCATTGTTCAAAAGCTCACTTGACACTTGGGTGTGAACCGATGCTCCGGCTACACACTTGACCAGTGACCCAGATTGATCCCTTCTATAATATTATAATGTCTACTCTGCGATGGTACCATCGTCGATAGTTGATGGGCGCTTATTGAACATTGCGTCAATTCTCGCTGATCAATGACGCAACTTATAGGTCACGTAAAACGGAATTACCGAAATGTATTTTAGAGCTGCTCATGTATAACGGAATCACCGATATGCAAGTATAAGCTGGTATGATCAGGTGTAACGGAATCACTGATATGCAAGTATGAGCTGGCATGACCAGGTATAACGGAATCACCGATATGCAAGATGAGCTGGTTTGACCAGGTATAACGGAATCACTGATATGCAAGTATGAGCTGGTATGACCAGGTATAACGGAATCACTGATATGCAAGTATGAGCTGGTATGACCAGGTATAACGGAATCACTGAAAGGTAAGCATGAGCTGGAATGGTCTCGATAGGCCCTGAGCAGGGAGATGCTTCTCGCTGATGACGCAGCGCTAATATCGCACCCTGAAGATGTTCTCCAGAGGCTCATAGACCAACATGCCCAGGCGTGCACAACATTTGGAGTACTCATAAGCTTGAAAAAGACCAATGTTATAGGCCAAGAAGACAGCGAAACTCCAGCAATCAGCATTGAAGATCACACCCTGGAAGTTGTACAGGAGTTCACCTACCTAGGGTCAAGCATCACCAGCAACCTATCCCTCAATGAAGAGACAAATAATCGAATAGGAAAGGCAGCATCTGTCATGTCAAGGCTGTCCAAAAGGGTGTGGGAGAACAACAGCTTACTGAGAACATCAAGGTTGGAGTATACCAGGCTTGTCTCCTAAGCACCCTTATCTACGAAGGCAAAGCGTGCACAACATAAGCGAAATAGAAAAAACGTCTTAACAGTTTCCATATCCGATGTCTCAGACGAATACTTGGCATCACCTGGCAGGAACACACACACCAAACAAGGATGTTCTAGTGCGAGCAGTCATCCTCGGGATGGTCGACCTGCTAAGTCATGTCTGCCGCATGGAGGATGGACGTATTCCAAAAGTCATCCTCTGTGTTGATAGCGCCTCTGGTGCAAGGCGTGTCGGCCGTCCAGATCTGCTCTGCTATTCAGGGATCCGTTCAAACGAGAGATAAAATATGTCCAGATCAACAACTTTTCCGGGGAATCTGTTGCAGCAGACCGCATCAACTGGCGACAGACTGTGCAGAGTGGTATGAGGAAGGCAGAAGAAAAAAGAAACGAACTATGGACGGAGAAGAGAGTCTGGGAGAAAAGCCACTGACAACCACACCTCTGTACCAAACTGTCTACAGCTGTACCATCTGAGACAGAGGCTGCCGCTCAAAATTAGTTTTAGTCACAGCAGATATTGTGCAAAACACTGAGGTAACCTAAGGCGTAGCTCCACTATCTTGCGAGATCGACGAACGCCAACGAGTGGGTTCACGTACAACGGAATCAATGACACGTAAATACGAGCTAATACGGTCACGTATAACATAATCGGCGATAGGTAAATACGAGCTGATAAGATCATGTATAACGGAACCACCGAGAGGTAAATATGAGCTGATAAGATCATGTATAACGGAACCACCGAGAGGTAAATATGAGCTGATGAGATCATGTATAACGGAACCACCGAGAGGTAAATATGAGCTGATAAGATCATGTATAACGGAACCACCGAGAGGTAAATATGAGCTGATGAGATCATGTATAACGGAACCACCGAGAGGTAAATATGAGCTGATAAGATCATGTATAACGGAACCACCGAGAGGTAAATATGAGCTGATAAGATCATGTATAACGGAACCACCGAGAGGTAAATATGAGCTGGTAATGTCATGTATGACAGAATCACCGAGATGTAGATATGAGCTAGCACGGTAACGCATAACGGAATCACCGAGAGGTAAAACAAACGCCCCTAACGGCTAGTTACCGAATTCATTTGCGAACTAAACGTACGATGTTTGCCGTTTGTCGCCGAATGTGCACGTCAAAAGTTAAACGTTTGTCCTATGTTTTAGATAAAACAAAATTGCACATGTGCACAAACGAACTAGCATTTCGTGGTGGAAAATATATAGGTTTGAATTTATGCGATGTGATTATCAAACGAATCGAGAGAAAACACTGAATTGGGGAATAACTGTTAAACGGTATAACACTTGCGACTCACCTCGACTCTTGTTCGCGAACTGCGACCCCTAGAGGACATCTCCCGAAGTGTATCAGTTAAACAAAATAAAGCCGCCAAGAGACACTGCATCGCATATAATCTCGACAGAACAGATGCCGTTGGACAGACAGACAATATAGCAATGAACAGATACGATTCAACGATAGCAGTTTTTCGCTAATAAACATGTTTCACTTCGGACAGTATCGATTAACCCGGTACGTTATATGGGAAAGCGTACAATTTCAGCATAATATGAATCCATTTTCCCAAAGCTCACTTGCACATTGTTTCCTAAAAGCGAGGTTATGTCTAAGCAATAACGTTATTATTTTTGGAAACATTATAAAATGGTAGACGATGGGTCACCAGTGGATGTTCTTTACTTAGATTTTTAGAAAGCTTTCGATAAAGTGCAACATCAAGGATTGTTGCAAAACTAAAGCCCGTGGGACAGTTAATTATGTAATCAACTGGATAGAAATGTCCTTTACTCACAGAAGACAGAGTGTAGTAGTAGATGGTGAGATTTCAAAAGGGAAATCTGTTTTGACTGCCGTACCACAGGGATCAATATTATGACCGATGCTATTTTATATATATATATATATATATATATATATATATATATATATTGTAAATTCTATGGCTAATTAGGAGAGCTGTCACATATGAGGAGAAACAAGTAATTGTACCCCTGTACAAAGCAACTATTAGACCGCATTTGGAATATTGTATACAAGCATGGAGGCAATATCGTTAGAAGGACATAGACAAGCTAGAAAGAATACAACGAAGAGCAACTAATTTTATTCCAGAATTGAGAGACCTTAGTTACGAAAGTCGCTTATTAGAGAGTGGTTTTACATCACTAGATACCAGGACACTAAGCATGATACCAAACAAAAGTGCCTAAAATAGTCAATGGTTATGACACTAATGATAGGAATATGTTCTTCAAACTTAAAGAAGGCAGTATAACCAAATTACACAAAGCAACATTTATCAAGGAACAATGTAGGTTGGACATGATAGAATACTCATTCCCACAGAAGGTAAAAAATGAATGGAACAAACTGTCGAAAAATTGTGTTAGAAATGTGAACATTAAAAAAAATAGAATTTACATATATCTGATAAGGGCGGGCTAAACATAAATTATAACATTCTTGTACTCTCGATAAGCCGATGGCTTCCTTGTCCACTTGCCATCTTGAACTTTTAGTTTGAGATTGCAGGCAAAACGAAACCATCAGTGTAGATTGCTTTCTCTACGTTGTTATCTTCGGTGTGAGAAGAGTCGTACATGCGATACGAAACGCCACAGTATATGACAGCGGGTTTGTGATTAACCGAAAGGTTGTGACTATTTTAACGGTTTAGACTTGGCGGTTCCCGCGTCTAGAGACTCATGGAAGCGGTCCACTAGGATCTATCAGCAGCTAACATCCTGACGTTGTGATGGGAGCCGCGCGACATGACAGCGTCAGCTCAGTCGTGTTTAGAAGATAGTGGTGAGACTGGGTATTGTTCGGCGCGTCCTCTCACCTTTCCATTTGACACAAATTTTGTGATGGCAAAATGCGTCAAATGCGTAAAGTTTTTTCTTTATTTGTTTTGAGGTTCGATTTCTCGCTTCCCTTGGACAGTGTTTGTAGAACATTTGAATTGTACAAACGAAGTTTTTATATCAGGGTACATGTCTTGCTGTTCCAAATGTTCCCCAACTGATTGAAGGCTGCTGACGCTTTTCCACATCTGCAGTTGTTTATATTGTTACTGTTGTCTTAGTTGCTGATCACGTTGATTTGTTTAGCAATTGTTGTTTCAACTTGGCCTTTCCCTAGAATAAGGCTTGTATGTTGGTCTTGTCACCGTGTGTATCGGTCTTGTCACCATGTATGTCGGTCTTGTCACCATATATGTTGGTCTATTCACCGTGCATGTAGGTATTGTCACCTTGTATGTTGGTATTGTCATCGTGTATATCGGTCTTGTCAACATGTATTTCGGTATTTTCACCGTGCATGTCGGTCTTGTGACCATGTATGTCAGCCTTGTCCCCATGTCAGTCTTGTCACCGTGAATGTCGATCTTGTCACCATGCCTGTCAGTCTTGCCACCATGTATGTTAGCCTTGTCCCCATGTATGTCGGTCCTGTCACCGTGTGTGTCGGTCTTGTCACCAAGTTTGTCTGCATTGTCCCCATGTATATGAGTATTGTCACCGTGTATGTCGGTCTTGTCACCATGTTTGTCTGCCTTGTCCCCATGTATGTGAGTATTGTCAACGTGTATGTCGGTCTTGTCACCAAGTTTGTCTGCCTTGTCCCCATATATGTGAGTATTGTCACCGTGTATGTCGGTCTTGTCACCAAGTTTGTATGCCTTGTCCCCATGTATGTGAGTATTGTCACCGTGTATGTCGGTCTTGTCACCAAGTTTGTCTGCCTTGTCCCCATATATGTGAGTATTGTCACCGTGTATGTCGGTCTTGTCACCATGTTTGTATGCCTTGTCCCCATGTATGTGAGTATTGTCACCGTGTATGTCGGTCTTGTCACCATGTTTGTCTGCCTTGTCCCCATGTATGTCGGTCCTGTCACCGTGTGTGTCGGTCCTGTCACCAAGTTCGTCTGCCTTGTCCCCATGTATGTGAGTATTGTCACCGTGTATGTCGGTCTTGTCACCATGTTTGTCTGCCTTGTCCCCATGTATGTGAGTATTGTCACCGTGTATGTCGGTCTTGTCACCATGTTTGTCTGCCTTGTCCCCATGTATGTGAGTATTGTCACCTTGTATATCGGTATTGTCCCCATGTATGCTTGTCTTGTCACCATGAATGTCATTATTTTTCCATAGGAATATGTTCTTCAAACTTAAAGAAGGCAGTATAACCAAAGGACACAAAGCAACATTTATAAAGGAACAGTGTAGGTTGGACATGATAGAGTACTCATTCCCACAGAAGGCAAAAAATTAATGAAACAAACTGTCAAAAGATTGTGTTACAAATGTGAACATTAAAAAAATAGAATTTACATATATCTGGTAAGGGCGGGCTAAACATAAATTATAACATTATTGTACTCTCGATAAGCCAATGGCTTCCTTGTCCACTTGCCATCTTGAACTTTTAGTTTGTGATTGCAATCTTGTTAAATTTTTTTAAACACACACACACCGTATACAACCGAACGTAATATGGCTGTTCCTGTCGTGTAATGCATCTCACTCTCTACAGGACTGATTCCATTAGAGCGTCCCTTGATACTTTGTGTTCGTATCGTATTGCTTCCGAAATGTCGTAGCGTCTTTGAATCGGATTCCGCGCGTGCCGTCGCATTGTGCGCACACATGTGATCGTCTACGTGACACAGCGCCACATGCTGGCATGACAGGTTTTATTAATTTATAAACACAACGGTTACGTTCCTGACAATTGTAACATTTGACAGCTTTAAAAACAGCTTTTGCTGCAGACAAAAACACTGTGGGTAGCATTTTTGCAAAAATAACATAACACGCCGCGTTTTGTGAATTGAAACGCATCGCCATTAATGTGACACGCTTGATGGATTGTGTTTTAATGAACAAGCGAAAGAAGTGTTGTGTTCCATTTTTTCAGTGAACGCTGATAAGCTTCATGTGTCATACAAGGGATTACACAATGTTTGTTTGGCAAAACGAAACCATCAGTGTAGATTGCTTTCTCTATGTTGTTATCTTCAGTGTGAGAAGAGTCGTACATGCGATACGAAACGCCACAGTATATGACAGCGGGTTTGTGATTAACCGAAAGGTTGTGACTATTTTAACGGTTTAGACTTGGCGGTTCCTGCGTCTAGAGACTCATGGAAGCGGTCCACTAGGATCTATCAGCAGCTAACATCCTGACGTTGTGATGGGAGCCGCGCGACATGACAGCGTCAGCTCAGTCGTGTTTAGAAGATAGTGGTGAGACTGGGTATTGTTCGGCTCGTCCTCTCACCTTTCCATTTGACACAAAATCACTCCAGCGAATGTCTAAGATCTTGTGATGGCAAAATGCGTCAAATGCGTAAAGTTTTTTCTTTACTTGTTTTGAGGTTCGATTTCTCGCTTCCCTTGGACAGTGTTTGTAGAACATTTTAGTTGTACAAACGAAGTTTATATATCAGGGTACATGTCTTGCTGTTCCAAATGTTCCCCAACTGATTGAAGGCTGCTGACGCTTTTCCACATCTGCAGTTGTTTATATTGTTACTGTTGTCTTAGTTGCTGATCACGTTGATTTGTTTAGCAATTGTTGTTTCAACTTGGCCTTTCCCTAGAATAAGGCTTGTATGTTGGTCTTGTCACCGTGTGTATCGGTCTTGTCACCATGTATGTCGGTCTTGTCACCATATATGTCGGTCTCGTCACCGTGTATGTCGGACTTGTCACCGTGTTTGTCGGTCTCGTCACCGTGAGTGTCGGTCTTTTCACCATGTGTGTTGGTCTTGTCACCGTGTGTGTCGGTCTTGCCGCCGTGTATATCGGTCTTGTCACCATGTATTTCGGTATTTTCATCGTGCATGTCGGTCTTGTGACCATGTATGTCAGCCTTGTCCCCATGTCAGTCGTGTCACCGTGAATGTCGATCTTGTCACCATGCCTGTCGGTCTTGTCACCATGTATGTTAGCCTTGTCCCCATGTATGTCGGTCCTGTCACCGTGTATGTCGGTCTTGTCACCATATATGTCGGTCTCGTCACCAAGTTTGTCTGCCTTGTCCCCATGTATGTGAGTATTGTCACCGTGTATGTCGGTATTGTCCCCATGTATGTCGGTCCTGTCACCGTGTGTGTCGGTCCTGTCACCATGTTGGTCTGCCTTGTCACCATGTATGTGAGTATTGTCACCTTGTATGTCGGTATTGTCAACATGTATGCGTGTCTTGTCACCGTGTGTGTCGGTCCTGTCACCATGTTGGTCTGCCTTGTCCCCATGTATGTGAGTATTGTCACCTTGTATGTAGGTATTGTCAAAATGTATGCGTGTCTTGTCACCATGTATGTCAGTATTTTCACCGTGTTTTATACTTCCTTGCACACTTTTATTTTTACTGTTAAACTATGTCTGTATTTGTGCTTTATTTAATAGCAACACATTTCCAAGTGAAGCACATTTACAAGTTACACCATGAGTTACAATATGTGGTACAACGTGCGTTATAACATGTGTTACAATATGTGGTACAACGTGCGTTATAACATGTGTTACAACATGTGTTACAATATGTGGTACAACATGTGTTACAACATGTGTTACAACATGTGTTACACCATGTGTTACAACCTTAGAGTTACATCATTAACCATTCCCCTATATACTACAGAGATAAGCCAGCTGGCTGCCGTGAAGCGGCCGTGGACCACTGGTCGGCATTTCATTGCACGACAGAAACAATTGCATCCACTGCATGACACATAGGATAGTACTGTTTGTAGTGTGAACATAACATGTTACAAATATTTGACTAACACGTGTAAGTAGGTAAATAGGTATGTATGTAAATGTAGCCAGTGTCAGGTTGGTACCCGCTCTCCCTTTGAAGTTATTGATTAATTGCTCTACGAGGTGGCAGTGAGATGGTTAATCTTGAATATTCCCTACAACACACCCCAGAGACCTGTGTATTGAACAGTGTACAATACTTGCTTGTAAACAACAGTGTACAATACTTTCTTGTAAACCACAGAGTACAATAATTGCTTGTAAACAACAGTGTACAACACTTGCTTGTAAACAACAGTGTACAATACTTGCTTGTAAACAACAGTGTACAATACTTGCTTGTAAACAACAGTGTATAATACTTGCTTGGAAAAAACAGTGTACAATACTTGCTTGTAAACAACAGTGTACAATACTTGCATGTAAACAACAGTGTACAATACTTGCTTGTAAACAACAGTGTACAATACTTGCTTGTAAACAACAGTGTACAATACTTGCTTGGAAACAACAGTGTACAACCCTTGCTTGTAAACAACAGTGCAATGACTGTTCGCTCGAAGCGATTAATTGATGTGTGGCGGCTGTGGCTCGCACAGCGATGGACGTCACAAACAGAACACCCCACACACTCAATTTCAAACGTAAATGAAATAAAAATATTCAATACGCTGCTCTAATTACGGTTGTGTCGTGACATTGCATAACCATCTGAGCTAGTGATCGTTCCAATGTGCAATGGTGGATGCAGTTACAAACCGGGAGAGTAGAGACGGGTCCCCGCTGCCAACCGAAGAAACATTTATTTTTGAAGATAACACGGGCACCGCTCATTCAATTTCGTTGAGTCGGTTCTATGATACACTACAATGATACACTACAATGATACACTACAATGATACACTACAATGATACACTACAATGATACACTACAATGATACACTACAATGCGTGCGATACCTTCATACCTCGTAGAAGACGCCGTAGACATGGATCATGTGCTTCACTATATGCTTATTTCACCAGCGAACGCAATCATGATTCTTGGTGTATTGTCACCAGCATAGCACTACCGCAGTAGCCATTTAACTGTGTAGTGTATTGTCACCAGCATGGCACTACCGCAGTAGCCATCTAACTGTATAGTGTATTGTCACCAGCATGGCACTACCGCAGTAGCCATTTAACTGTGTAGTGTATTGTCACCAGCATGGCACTACCGCAGTAGCCATCTAACTGTGTGGTGTGTTGCCACAGCATGGCACTACCGCAGTAGCCATCTAACTATGTGGTGTATTGCCACAGCATGGCACTACTGCAGTAGCAATCTAACTATGTGGTGTATTGCCACATCATGGCACTATTGCAGTAGCAATCTAACTATGTGGTGTATTGCCACAGCATGGCACTACTGCAGTAGCAATCTAACTATGTGGTGTATTACCACAGCATGGTACTACTGCAGTAGCAATCTAACTATGTGGTGTATTGCCACAGCATGGCACTACTGTAGTAGCAATCTAACTATGTGGTGTATTACCACAGCATGGCACTACTGCAGTAGCAATCTAACTATGTGGTGTATTGCCACAGCATGGCACTACTGCAGTAGCAATCTAACTATGTGGTGTATTACCACAGCATGGCACTACTGCAGTAGCAATCTAACTATGTGGTGTATTGCCACAGCATGGCAATACTACAATTGCAATCTAACTGTGTGGTCTATTACCACAAGCATGACACTAATGCAGTAGCAATCTAACTGTTTGGTTTATTGCTACTAGCATGGCACTATTGCAATGGTAATCTATTTTTATGTTGCACTGCCACCAGCATGGCACTACTGCAATATAAATCTTACTTTGTGGTACATTGCCATCAACATAGTTCTACTGCTATATAAATATTACTTTATGGAACATTGCCATCAACATGGCACTACTGCAATATAAATATTACTTTATGGTACATTGCCATCAACATGGCACTACTGCAATATAAATATTACTTTGTGGTACATTGCCATCAACATGGTTATACTGTAATTGCAATCTCACTGTGTGGTTTATTGCCACCAGAATGTCGCTACTGCAATAGCAATCTAGCTAACAGCAACATATTCTTGTTAGTTTGTTTTAAATGCGGTGGTCCTTTTTAACTGACACAGTCATCGTCCTTGGGGATTACTACTACGCGGCATATTACACTGTAGGGATATTGTCCCAGGAAATGTTGTCAGCTGGTCATAATAGAGGACAAACTACTCCGTTGGCGATATTGTGGTATATGATAATAGTCGATAGAAAGCGTGATTCCGGTGGAAGGCATCAGGCAGAATGTCCGGGAGAATAGTATCTTTGAGTATAGCTTGCAGTGCGCATTGTACCGGGGCATATCATATGGTTATTGCGTGTGGGACATACATTGGGGCTATTTAAGGAGTATGAACGGGGGTTAGCTTATGTTGAAGTAATGTGGACGGGGAATAGTTCATATTGAATTACTGTGAACGGTGGATAGTTTATATTGAAAGAATGTGGATGGGAGTTAGGTTAAGTTGAAGAAATATAGACGGGGGATAGTTTATATTGAAGGAATATGGACGTGGACTAGCTGATAAGTTCCAATTGGGTTCGGTATCGTTAAACTGTTTGGAACTATTCAGCTATCCATTACTGTTAACAAACAAACAAATGCACAAAAAGCAAAGGAAAAAACAAGCAAACAAACGAGAGACAACACGTAGAAGCGGAAATGACAACACTTACCCATGAACTCCTGCGCGATGCTGCAGGGCATGACGATGAGAGAGACGAGGAGGTCGGCGACCGCCAGAGACACGAGGAAATAGTTGGTGATGTTATGTAGCTTCCGCTCAACGGACACCGAAATACAGACGAGAACGTTTCCCGTTACGCCTGCAGCAACCACAGTCAACAACAACAACATGTGCCAGTTCAAAGCCATTGCTGCGGCGCCATCTTTGTCGCAATTGCTGGCTTCGTTCTCTTGTAGTGGAGTGTCGCTACCGGAAGTGACGTTGTGCAACGAAAGCCACGTGCGGTCGTGACACACCAATCGGCTGACTATGCCCTGTTCGCCTCCAGACGGCGACACCGGTAGACGCGGGGTGGCGTCAGTAATTGGTGAGTTAAGTTTGCTCACGGCGAGCGAGAAGTTGTAATTATTTCCGAGAAACGCATTCATGCTTCACTTTACATGGTATTGACTAGGCGGAGATAACGTCAGAAAACACCATCCTTTTAAATGGTTAATTGCTCACCGAGCTAATTGTAGTTTGATTCGGGTTACCAGCTATTTACCGGGTGTAAAATTTCGCAAGGTCGTAATCACCAGTTCCATGTCGTCATATCATATTACTCAATCTACTGTCAGACGTTGGAACAAAATGTCGTTGGTGCAGCGAAAGCTCAATCTACGGAATGTCTTTCATAGGGTGTTCACTGCATGTATGTTGATCATTAAATTAACTAAAATCAGAAGGGCATTATCTTGATTTCGTTGATATTATAGTCCATTTCAACAATGATAAAACACAGGATATGCTGTTGTTTATATTGCATCTAGGTGGACTATATTGCTACGTCTATAGCGAGGTTGTAGTGATCAGTGCATATTCACAAATGCTTCCTTATTTGTGACACGTTCACTCTCACTTGTGGTTAGCACTTGTGACTTCCGCATTTGTGACACGTTCACTCTCACTTGTGGTTAGCACTTGTGACTTCCGCATTTGTGACACGTTCACTCTCACTTGTGGTTAGCACTTGTGACTTCCGCATTTGTGACACGTTCACTCTCACTTGTGGTTAGCACTTGTGACTTCCGCATTTGTGGGGGTAAACATTGCGTGAACTGGATGGGCGATGACACGTGCGGCTCTTCCTTCGTCACGTATTCCGCATGACGTAGCTCACATTCATGGTGTGACGGTGAGTGGCAACGTATCACAGTGACATTATCCAGTGGTCCTGCAACAAATAAACACACAACGTCAGGATACAACTTGTGTTCCGTGTATGACTCATGTTTCGTGGCTATGAACGAACCATCTGTTTTCGGACGTGCGGACATAAAAGAAAGCATGCGTAGATAATTACGTGCAGTGAACAACTTAGTGCTCAGTAGGTATGTACGTAACGACGCTGTTGAGGCTAAGGCTCTAGTTCAGTGGCGTAGTACGAAACATAACGCCCCGTACATCCTCTGTGGAATTCAATGTAAATCACCTCGAAACACTTGCTTAGGTAATTCGCCTGTTGTTGCTACATATAGATATGCAAGTAGCGTGATTGAGTACTGTGGACAGTAAGGTTGTTGTACGACATAAAGTATGAAATTGCATGCCGTATGTTAAGCCTGGCATATGTCTAAGTCGTGTGTCTTTCATTTGCTGCGTGTCACTGATCAATCCACCTGATTGTTTATTTCCCGAGTATACGTCGTAACCCCATCATGTTTCCATCATGTTTCCATCATGTTTCCATCATCTTTCCATCATCTTTCCATCATCTTTCCATCATCTTTCCATCATGTTTCCGTTACGGGCAATCCATCTTCTGTTGTCGTTAGAAGTAATCCAACAGCAACAAATTTATAAATCAAAGTAGTAGTAGTAGTGGCCAGATTCTGTCTCTGGAGAACATAACTTGTCCAGTGCTAGGCGTACGTTGTTTGTGTTGAGAGCCGCGTTTGTGCGACTGTATCAGTGAACATTACACATAATTTTTTTTCTAATCGTTAAATTTTCTAATCGTTTCAACAATTGTTGCGCCGGCCAAATCAACACGTGACGGGTTGTCTTGAGTTACGAACCAGCGTACATTGCACGGCGGATACAAAATAATTTAAATAAACACACGATTCGCAAGCACAGTTTAGCAACGTACGCCTTACACAATGCTTGGCGTATCATTAGGTGATCCATGCTAGTAAACCGCCAGCATGACGCCTCGCAAGCTTTATTTATTTTCTAGTCCGTGACCTTTGCGTGTCGACAGCAGAACCGTTCGAAAACATGTAGACGCCATAGTCTTTGATATATATTTTGATCACATCATTTTATCCCAATTTAGGTCTCCCTACGGGCGAGTGCCTTTATTTAACTCCCTACAAAGGATGTTGTTTGGGTGCCGGCCACTGGACGTCCTCTGCACGTGTCATTCGTCTACTTGTAAATAATTCCCAAACAATATTTCAATACATATTCACATTCTAAACACAGCGTCGTTATTGTTAATGTAAACACTTCGTTATTGTTGCGATGTTAAGTACACGCTATTTTCACAGTTCTAGTGTTATTTATATGTGAATAACTGTTATTCGGTCCACTATGCAATAACTTGTACGCCTACTCCAGGCAACAGTGGCACATAGAACCGCAACCAAATGTCAGGGTCATTAACATGCACCCAAAGGGTGACGTGTAATGAATGAGTTTGCACGGAAGCTGTCTTTGTCATATGAGACCAACGGCGGAATTGTCTGGAGCATTCAAGACCTGCCAACTATTCCAAGGAGAATAATTGCGTTGTGCCGTTACTGACTTGAGACGCGATAACAATGAGATACAACCGGCGGCGGGCTGCATCGAACGCGAGATACGACAGTCGATATTAATGTTGTGAGTCGACACAGAAGACCGCCTCAGAGACGTGTGTAAATAGAAATTATGTACACGGCAAAAGCTGTTTTCTGCCCAAATATTGTGATACCACGGTATTCTGCAATATTGTCCAAACGAAAGATAAACATTTTTTATGACACTAACATGTTTGTATAACATGAACAGTCTGTACAAATTTGGAGTATTTGGTGGATCCGTTCTTCTCATTTACATATAGTATAATGAATATATTAATGTAGCATAGTTCCGAACCTAAATAGCAACGCACGCATGCACGCGCACACACTCATACACACATACACACACACACACACACACACATACACACACACGCACGCACGCACACACACACAGACACACACACGCACGCACACACAAACACATCTACACGTGTAGATGCATTATATCTTCACGTCATTTATATTGATGAATCTTCTTCATATTATCGAGCCGTCCTGACAGTTGCCTCCGTTGGAGAATTGCGAATACGTATCGACTGATATGATACAATGCAGTTTTTCACATGCACACATTTTCCATCACAATCTACGAATTGTACATTTGTCATGTACCAAACATTTGTCTTGTATAAACATTTCCTTCTCCTGTTTTTTGCGCTTCGCAAGTACTTACTGTTCCGTGCCACTTGCTGCGGTTTACGTACAACGTTTACATTCTTTCATGTACAACGTGTGCCTTTCTTCTTATCAATCTACTTGATGCAACTGTGTAACGTACGACAATGTTCACGTCTACTCAACTGTTCATTCTGTCATAGTGTCACGATCTCACACATTGTCACGTACAGCAATTGCAATGTCTACTTCACTTGACGTGCTGTCATGGTGCCACGATCTCAAGCGCTGTCACGTACACAAATTGCAATGTCTACTTCACTGTACATGCTCTCATGGTGCCACGATCTCAAGCGCTGTCACATACAGCAATTACAATGTCTACTTCACTGTACATGCTGTCAAGGTGCCACGATCTCAAGCGCTGTCACATACAACAGTGTTCACGTCTATCTCACTCTACATTCTGCCCGAGTGCCACTCGCTGGCCCCGCTCTCGGGGATCCTTATTTATTCTCCTTATTTGCAGTCGCCGGTCAACGATGTGTCGATGGAATCGTCATTAATTCCAGACGTCAGTTATTGGATTATTTCCGATGCGACGATCGCATCGTTGATCCTGAGAGATTCGCAAGAGCTGCTCTCCTCGCTGACTGATTAACCCGCGTCGGGCGTGGGTGATCGACTAGCCTTGTCTGCTGATGACAGCAACGGTCATCAACTCGATGACGGATCCAGGGATGTAGGTACAAGTGCAGTGGCGAACAGCCACTGGGAAAAATACAACCTTAAATTATTTGATATTATTATTATTAATATTCTAACTAACTATGAGTTAAAATAATTAATGCACATTTGGATTTTTTTTTTTTAAAGGCATCCAGCTTAACCTGCTCATCACTAACACATCAGCGTGCTTGACATCGAGCTTAACATGTTTATCGCTAACACATCAGTGTACGTGACTTCGAGCTTAGCCTGCATATTGCTAATACATCAGCGTACGTGACCTTGCGCTTGACCTGCTCATCGCTAACACGGCAGTGTACATGACCTAGAGCTTAATCTGTTCAGCGCTAACACATCAGTGTACGTGACCTCGAGCTTAGCCTGCATATTGCTAACACATCAGCGTACGTGACTTTGCGCTTAACCTGCTTATCGCTAACACGGCAGTGTACATGACCTCGAGCTTAACCTGTTCAGCGCTAACGCAAAAGTGTACATGGACAGCACGAACTAGTTTGCACCTCCGTGCGCAATGTTGCGTGCGCTGCTATTGAGCTGTTGCCTAATGTCGCCTGTCCTCTTTCACCACGCTGTTTTTTGCTCGCCATCGGATGCTATAAAATGGTTAAGGCGCTGCGAAATTATTCTCACGCTTAGTTACCAATGATTACTTCGGACCCGAGCAAATGGAACGACGCTACAACTGTCGATTTCGCTGCCAGTCTGATCACCTGGCAATGTTTGTTTAACAACGGCATCGCCATATTGGCACTTCCACTATAAGTGTTGTATTGCTTCTAACAACACATGTCCATCTGATCGCCGGGCAATGTTTGTTTAATAAATGACACACGAAGTGCTTTCAACAATTGCATTGTGTTGCTTCATACAGCGCAAGTTCTAGAAAGAAAATAGCTTCAAACAGCGCGAGTTTTTGAAAGAAAATTAACTGCTAACATGTCACGTATACCTTGCTATTCATGTGTAATGTATACTTTGTTATGTTTTAGGACACAGAACGTGTAACGTACACTTTGTTTAGACGTATGCGTTGCCATGTTATCGAATTTATCACGTACAGCGCATCAGTCATTCTCAGTGATTCAAAATGCGTTAGTGCTAATCGTAATATCAGTTATAATTATAATTGCAGCAATAAAAATACGGTGGCCTGTTAATATATGTTCCTTTTCTATATAATGAATAATAATATTATATTCATCGTGCGTTGATTTATCAACTTAAGCGTGGCCGCATATATCGAACACGCTAGTACGGTATGACATGTAATCCTGTGAGATTTGTTTGCCGAGAGAGGTTTTTTGTATGAATGTTTTCTTTGGGGTGTAAGTAATCAGAAAATTAAGGGTGGCTATTTTACTTTTCGTTTTTAAAGTTTTTATGGGGTCTCAAATTAACCTACCGCAAGAGCCTGTAATAATAATAATAATAATATCGTTTATTTGTATTGCGCCGTACATCCATATATAAAACCTGTTCAGAGGCGCTTAAAATACAACATTTGTAAAAGATAATCGCTACAAAAAAACGATATAATACGGAATTTACATATATATTTGTAAAATAAAGTAATGGCTGAATACTGAATAAACACTGCTATAAAATCATGTAACAAAAATAAATAAATAATTGAAATGCTATAAACGGTAAACCATGTTAGTGACAATATGTAATAGTTACTGTAAAAAAGGTTCTATAAATAATTTTCAAACGCTTTCTTAAAAAGGTGTGTTGAGTTTAAGTTGAGAGTATAACAATTCGAGTGAGTCAGCGACACGGTATAATATATCGATCGATCGATCGCCGTCACGTCGATCAGACCGTTCCATATCATCACGTGGTGGTAGGTGGCTGTCGACGGACGAAGCAGGCGCCCTGGTGTGTACGGCGAGATAATGTCAACAATGTATGCGGGCGCGAGATCGTGTAACGCGCGGTAGGTCAACAGAAGAATCTTATAGTTGATTCGCCATCAGACAGGCAGCCAGTGAAGCGCAGTGAGGGTGGGCGTGATATGCTGAGGGTGGGCGTGATGTGCTGAGGGTGGAGGTGATGTGCTGAGGGTGGGCGTGATGTGCTGAGGGTGGGCGTGATGTGCTGAGGGTGGACGTGATGTGCTGAGGGTGGCAGCGTCGCTGTCGTGTTATTAGGTGAGCCGCCAAAGTTTGCACCATTTGAAGTTTCAGAATTAAACGCACGTTTACTCCAAGCAGCACAGCTTTTCCATAATCCAGTCTGGAAGTAACATGCGCGTGTACGATAGTCTGGCACGCATTGGTCGTTAAGCATTTTCGAATTTTTGCGATCTTGTGCAGTTAGAAATACGCCCCTGACACGTGCGAGCGACTTGTGACGACATATACAAAGTGTTGTCCATGAAGACGCCTATGTCTCTCACGAACGACTGCGGTGTTATGTCACGCCCACATACGTTGATTGTATCAACAATTGGAGGAGCTGTACAGTAAGGTGCGCAGGTCATCTTATCGCCCCATATGCCAACATGAGTGTTAATAAAAACATTTTTTTAAAGAAAGTATATGTTGAAAAAATCTGAAATAAACCATGGACGTTTTAAAGACACTAGCCTACCTATTGACGAATATGATTTCAATATACTGAATATTTTTGATTAAATTTATTGCAATAAACATGAAATTGTACTGTGGTGTCCGAGTGTGTTCTTGCCGGGTTTTCTTAAGACATGTAAGACACGTAAGACATGTAATACACGTAAGACATATAAGACATGTAAGACACATAAGACATGTAAGACACGTAATACACGTAAGACATGTAAGACATGTAAGACACGTAAGACATGTAATACACGTAAGACATGTAAGGCATGTAAGGCATGTACGACACGTAAGACATGTAAGACACGTAAGACATGTAAGACACGTAAGACATGTAAGACCCGTAAGACATGTAAGACATGTAAGACCCGTAAGACATGTAAGACACGTAAGACTTGGAAGACACATAAGACATGTAAGACACGTAATACACGTAAGACATGTAAGGCATGTACGACACGTAAGACATGTAAGACCCGTAAGACATGTAAGACATGTAAGACACGTAAGACTTGGAAGACATGTTGCCAGTAAAGTGTCATGTATCACGGTGGTGCGATAATTCACTTTGAAGTACCTTGGCAAACTTAACTACATTATCGGGTACTTCCTCTGATTCCAGAGGAATCGCATTATCTACAGATACAGCAAGAGTTTTGTTGCTTACAACATGCCCACTTTCATTCATTATATATGACCGGACAAAGTCTTCATCTCTAGCATTTTCTGGTATCAAATGTTTAAGGTGAACATTGAAGTGGGAAACACCTGGATTAGCACTATTTTCACATAACATATACGCGTATTCATCGTTTATGTCGCTCACGTTTAAAACAGTGCAGTTGAAAGTGAGCATTTTACAGCATTTATAATGTCAATATTTTATATACATGTTCCATCAGCGTCTTTCACGCTTGTACAGTGTAATCTAACAAAATCACATTGACGCTCAACCTTCCGTAAACAATCTCTGTGATACCAAAGTTCATACGCAGCAGCATCATATGGCTCCTGTAGCAGTTACAGGCTTGTTCTGATTATATCGTCACTTGTCCTTTCTTTAATGTCAGTAAACCTTTTGTTACTGTCATCAGTATGTACAATGTGCAGCCTTCGGTAAGGTTTTCACATTGAAATGTACACTACTTGCACTTAGGATCAGTCCTACTACGTTTTCGTACAGGACCCACATCTCCACTCACATCATTTGATTTAGATGGACGACCAATCTTTGCTGTTACATGTAGTAGTTCACGGGAAGACGAATCACGGAATCTCTTTTCTGTTCTTGCTAGCATCCTTTTATGAACTACACTCTTATAACATTCTGGTGGTATTTTACTTGTTCGACTTCACTTGAAGACAATTTCTAAAAAAAATTCAGCGAGCAAGGTATATTGTGCTTTACCAGATTTCACCGTGCTTCACTTCACCAGCGCGTAGACTGAAATCAAGAAAGCATTTTTCACCCAGGTACGCCTTTCCTGGCTATCTTGACTACAAATTATACATGTTTGTGCAGCCATTTTAGACGTTCCTCTGTTACAGTGATGGCGTGTTATACCCCACTAGAAACTCACATATACCACCTGGAAATATATATAACTTCTTACTAGGCAATATACTGAATATCTGTACTATTAAATACATATAATTTCTTACTAGGCAATATATGTACTATTAAATATATATAATGTGTTGCTAGGCATACCCCATAAAAACTAAAAGTAAAATTGCTACCTTTGATGTTCTGTTTAATTAGATCCTAAAGAAAATATTCGTGCCAAAAAATAATCGCTGTTGGCAAAACATATCACTGGATCCTATTATTGATACACGGTGAACCGCACTCTCCTCTCAAAGTTCCATACAACTGAACTTTTGCATCTAATTTAAACATTTAACCATTATAACTGTAGACCAACTGGTGTCATTCACTATCTGACGTTACATTAGGAGTATTGAAGCACAATAATAACCACATATAGCCGGAAACAACCAATGTGAACCACAACACTAACCACAGAGAGCGGGAAACAACGAATGTGAGCCACAATTATAATCATAGTGCACTGGAAACAAATAATGTGAACCACAATAATAACCACAAATAGCGGGAAACAACCAATGTGAACTACACTAGTAACCACATAGAGCGGGAATCAACCACTGTGAACCACAACACTAACCACAGAGAGCCGGAAACAACCAATGTAAACCACGATAATAACCACATAGAGTAGGAAACAAACAATATAAACCAAGATAATAACCAAAGAGAGCTGGAAACAACCAACGTGAAACAGTATTAACCACATACAGCCAGAAACAAACCAACGTGAACCCCATTATTAACCACAGAGAGCCGGAAACAATCAATGTGAACCACAGTGATAACCACAGAGAGCCGGAAACAATCATTGTGAACCACAGTGATAACCACATATAGCGGGAAACAACAATCATATATGAACCACAGTGATAACCACAGAGAGCAGGAAACAACCAATGTGAACCACAGTGATAACCACAGAGAGCCGGAACAACCAATGTGAACCACAGTGATAACCACAGAGAGCCGGAAACAACCAATGTGAACCACAGTGATACCCAGAGAGAGCCGGAACAACCAATGTGAACCACAGGTATAACCACAGAGAGCCGGAAACAACCAATGTGAACCACAGTGATAACCAAAAAGAGCCGGAAACAACCAATGTGAACCACATTGATAACCACAGATAGGGGGAAACAACCAATGTGAACCACAGTGATAACCACAGTGAGCCGGAAACAACCAATGTGAACCACAGTGATAACCACAGAGAGACGGAAACAACCAATGTGAACCACAGTGATAACCACAAAGAGCCAGAGATTCAGAACCGCTTGAGTAGCAGAAACAGCAGCAATTGAGAGTCAGACCTTCATTATTAGCAAAAACAGTAGCAACTATGTGCTAGAGCAACGTCAACACAGACAGGACTGAACGCCACCAGAATCAATACAAAGATCAAGGATTCAACACAAACAGGACTGAACATCACCAGAATCAATACAAAGATCAAGGATTCAACACAAACAGGACTGAACATAACCAGAATCAATACAAAGATCAAGGATTCAACACAAACAGGACTGAACATCACCAGAATCAATACAAAGATCAAGGATTCAACACAGACAGGACTGAACATCACCATAATCAATACAAAGATCAAGGATTCAACACAGACAGGACTGAACATCACCAGAATCAATACAAAGATCAAGGATTCAACACAGACAGGAC
>BSQZ01000059.1:907500-912500 GCA_033239005.1 Lamellibrachia satsuma
GTAAGACTGCTGGCTGATGTAAGACTGCTAGTTGATTTAAGACTCCTAGCTGATGTAAGACTGCTGGCTGATGTAAGACTGCTGGCTGAAGTAAGACTGCTGGCTGATGTAAGACTCCTAGCTGATTTAAGACTGCTGGCTGATATAAGACTCCTAGCTGATGTAAGAATCCTAGCTGATGTAAGACTGCTGGCTGATGTAGGACTGCTGGCTGATTTAAGACTCCTAGCTGATGTAAGACTCCTAGCTGATGTAAGACTGCTGGCTGATGTAAGAATCCTAGCTGATGTAAGACTGCTGGCTGATATAAGACTCCTAGCTGATGTAAGACTCCTGGCTGATGTAAGACTGCTGGCTGATGTAAGACTGTTAGCTGATATAAGACTGCTAGCTGATATAAGACTTCTGGCTTATGTAAGATCGCTGGCTGATGTAAGACTCCTAGCTGATGTAAGACTGCTGGCTGATGTAGGACTGCTGGCTGATGTAAGACTGCTGGCTGACGTAAGACTGCTGGCCGTCGTTGTCACCACTTCATTTATTTCATTTCAACAAATGCGGATGTTCAGATTCCGCCGTAAACAATCCAGCGGGCATCGATCGAATGTAGAATGACGTTTTTTATCTGACGTATTGTCTGATGTATACATCGATACGAACACCCGCTCTCGGTGCTGGTGTCCAATGTTCATCTCCTTCTCCATGTTTCCTTCGGGCGACCCAGTCTCCTTCCGTCTAAGGCTGTCTTGTACAGTGCGCCAGGAGGACATTTGTCTCTTTAACTGTTTGGCCAGGAATATTGTCGTCTCTCCACCTGTGTGGCCAGGGATATTGTCGTCTCACCACATGTGTGGCCAGGGATATTGTCGTCTCTCTACCTGTTTGGCCAGGGATATTGTCGTCTCTCTACCTGTGTGGCCAGGGATATTGTCGTCTCTCTACCTGTGTTACCAGGGATATTGTCGTCTCTCTACCTGTTTGGCCAGGGATAATGTCGTCTCTCTACCTGTGTGGCCAGGGATATTGTCGTCTCTCTACCTGTGTGACCAGGGATATTGTCGTCTCTCTACCTGTTTGGCCAGGGATATTGTCGTCTCTCTACCTGTGTGGCCAGGGATATTGTCGTCTCTCTACCTGTGTGACCAGGGATATTGTCGTCTCTCTACCTGTTTGGCCAGGGATATTGTCGTCTCTCTACCTGTGTGACCAGGGATATTGTCGTCTCTCTACCTGTGTGGCCAGGGATATTGTCGTCTCTCTACCTGGTTGGCCAGGGCTGTTGTCGTCTCTCTACCTGTTTGGCCAGGGATATTGTCGTCTCTCTACCTGTGTGACCAGGGATATTGTCGTCTCTCTACCTGTGTGGCCAGGGATATTGTTGTCTCTCTACCTGTTTGGCCAGGGATATTGTCGTCTCTCTACCTGTGTGACCAGGGATATTGTCGTCTCTCTACCTGTGTGGCCAGGGATATTGTCGTCTCTCTACCTGTGTGACCAGGGATATTGTCGTCTCTCTACCTGTTTGGCCAGGGATATTGTCGTCTCTCTACCTGTATGACCAGGGATATTGTCGTCTCTCTATCTGTTTGGCCAGGGATATTGTCATCTCTCTACCTGTGTGACCAGGGATATTGTCGTCTCTCTATCTGTGTGGCCAGGGATATTGTCGTCTCTCTACCTGTGTGACCAGGGATATTGTCGTCTCTTTAACTGTTTGGCCAGGAATATTGTCGTCTCTCTACTTGTATGACCAGGTATATTGTCGTCGCTTTAACTGTGTGGCCAGAAATATTGTTGTCTATATGTCTGTGTGACGAGGGATATTGTCGTCTCTCTACCTGTTTGGCCAGGGATATTGTCGTCCCTCTACCTGTGTGACCAGGGATATTGGCGTCTCTCTACCTGTGTGGCCAGGGATATTTTCGTCTCTCTACCTGTGTGACCAGGGATATTGTCGTTTCTTTAACTGTGTGGCCAGGAATATTTTCGTCCCTATAAATGTGTGGCCAGGGATATTGTCGTCTCTCGACTTGTGTGGCCAGGGATATTGACGTATCTATGCCTGTGTGGCCAGGGATACTGACGTCTCTATGGCTGTGAGGCCTGTGATATTGTCGTCTCCATGCCTGTGTGGCCAGTGATATTGACGTCTCTATGCCTGTATGGCCAGTGATATTGACGTCTCCATGCCTGTGTGGCCAGTGATATTGACGTCTCTATGCCTGTGTAGCCAGTGGTGTTGTCGTCTCTATAACTGTGTGGCCAGGGATAATGTCTTCTCTTTACTTGTTAGGCCAGGGATGTCGTGTATGTTTCGAGAAGCGGCTGTTCAGTAGTGCTCATGTTAGACGACGATACCTTTACAATCTCCATGAGACATTTAATATAGTAAGTCTTAATCTCGTGTGCTGGTTACTACCCGGGCCTCAGAGCCGTAGAAATACACAATATGAATGCTACTATTGTAAAACGGATGCAATGTATGCTATATTTACCGATTTTTAAGAAAAAACATAACTTTCTTAAATCTGGCAAGTCTATTACAGAATAGAAGCATGCAAATGTGTTTCCACTTTACAAAACATGTCCCTCAATGGAAATAAACAACTACAGGCCAATTTAAATTCTACCCGTCTTGTCGAAACTACTAGAACGTTTTGTTCATAGATTACAAATTATTCGGAAGAGCACAAGCTTCTCACGATTGCCCAATCAGGGTCCAGAAGATTGCACTCTACGCTGACCTCACTGCTCAATGTTGTAAGTTGATGATTAAAACATATTGATAAGGGACTTGTAAAGAGAGTAGTGTTCAATCTCCGGAAGTCCTTCGACACCGTGGACACTGATATTCTGCAGAGCAGCAGTGGTTTTGGAGCTACCTCACTGGTCACAGCTACCTCACAGGTCACAGCTACCTCACTGGTAGGTCACTGTCAGTTTCAGTGGATGAACATCTCTCAGATCCCTTGCCTGTCAATGCTTCGCGTAGATGGATATCCCAACTTGTGTGTATATTTAATTTAGATGTTTTTGTTACATATACAAAGAGTTTTGAGAGGGGCCGTTGTCTTTAACGTACATCCGGGTCTGGTGATGTCACGTCTTATCAGAAAGTCAGTGGGCTAGTGGCACGCGCTCAAACAACGCAATGGTAATCGCGTTGTGTAGATTGAACATATCTCGCCGTTTTTGCGCTGATTTACGTTCAAGTGATCGATGGAGAGCTGTTGCCTAGACGTGTGGATAAGTGAAGCCACCGAAGTGCAGTGTGACGTACTGGTCTGACCCTTTGCCTCACATCTATGCTGGCAACAGCGTTAAACTGGTTCAATATTACAGGTCGTCCAAAGACTGATGCTCCAAGTAGACGTCTTAGATACACCATTCGACAGATGTTTGCTCTTTTCAAATGATTGTTCGCCAATGGTCTTGATGTGTGTGTGTGTTGTATTCGTTATCAGTACTACAACTATGACGTCGTCAATATCGTCGAAAAGAATATTCTGATAACGCGTTGTTCATTGCTGAAATAACAAAGATTCAGTTGCGTTGTGGTTCACGTCCTGTGATTTTGAAACAAACAATGCATTGAACATTGAATTGATTGAAGAAGCAGAAAAGGAGAAACTATAATTACAAGGATACAAAGAAAACAGCCCAGACAACTTCGATCACCTAGTTCTCATCCACTTTTCGCTCCAAACGTCGGAACAAGAGATTTCTCAGTTGCCGCACCAACCACGTGGAATTCATCCCCTATTAGCATTAAGTGGGCAGGAAATATAATGACATTTCGCCGCCGTCAACCAAAAAATCCACCTGTTTAAACTCGTTTATTTTCGATATATATATATATATATATATATATATATATATATATATATATATATATATATATATATATATATATATATATATATATATATATATATATATATATATATATATATAAATATATAAATATATACAGAAGTGTACGATTTTGAATATATGGTATCACTGACTTAACGGCAACCAAGAAGTACGTCTTGTTATGGTAGAATATATAAATGACTCAACGGCAAACATGAGGTACGTGTTGTTATAGATAGACTATATCAATGACTTAACGGCAAATAAGAAGTACGTGTTGTTATGCATAGACAATATCAATGACTTAAAGGCAAACATGAAGTAAGTGTTGTTATTGGTAGACAATATCAATGAAATTCTTACGTGTTGATTTAGGCAGAGGACATCAGTGACTCAACGGCAAGCATGAAGTACGTGTTTTTGAGGGTGGACGATATCGATGACTTAACGGTAAATATGAAGTACGTATTGTTACGGGTAAATGATATCAATGACATAAAGGGAATGAAAACAACGATCTCATGAGATCCTGTTATATTACATCGTGTGGTATATTTCCATTTCCACAACACAAACAATCAATAAAATTAAATTAATTTATAATTACAAATAATACTCTGTTCTACCGGCCTGTCTCGATTATGCATATTTTCCCTCGTCTATCGACAAGCTTCGACGTGACGTCACTGATGACAAGGAAATGCTACCAGACTAGGAATTTCCATTCATTCACCTTATCGTTGACAACGATAGCGTTTGTTGAGAAGCGAGCGTCAGAATGGTTTATTGTGCGGCATTCGGCAGCAATGCAAACAGTATTAATAATATAGTACCATGTAGTTGGCCTAATTTTCCCACGGAGCCAACTTTATTTAAAAAAGCCAAGTTCAAGCCAACGAAGCACAGCCGGCTTTGCTCACTTCGAGATAACTTGTTTCGACTGCGATCTGCATCAGATAACGTGACATCCCTCGGTCATCCTGGTGCTAAAATATCTTTGAAAGATGATGATGTGCCAACATTATACACAGTAGCGGAAGCCAATCCGTATAACACAGGCAGCGACAAGAGCGTCGACGACCACGGTCCACCTAGGATCGAAGCGAGCTGTCAGCGCGAATACCGGTGATGTGGGCTCACTGTGA
>BSQZ01000059.1:917500-922500 GCA_033239005.1 Lamellibrachia satsuma
ATATATATATATATATATATATATATATATATATATATATATATATATATATATTATACATATATATGTATATATTTTTAAAGGTCAATTAATCAGGTTGAATTTATTTATATACGATATATTGATATATTTGTGCTGAAATATTAGTTTTGCAGAACAGTGATATTAATCCACATAAACGCAACGCGTATTGTGTTTAAGCGACGTACATCGGCACGCGTAGAATAACAAAACATTAATAACAATTGTATCATGTTTCCATCACTTAGCTTTCGTCAAACCCGCTTTAGTTATACCACATTGGCAATAACTTGTTGTATATATGTATATATGTATGTATGTATGTATGTATGTATGCATGTATGTATGTATGTATGTATGTATGTATGGATGTATGTATGTATGTATGTATACATGTATGTATGTGTGCATGCATGCATGCATGCATGTATGTACGTACGTATGTATGTACGTGTGTATGCATATATGCATCCAAGTGTGCATGCATGTACGCATGTAATATTCGTGCATGTATATATGTATATATCTATCTGCTTGTCTCCGTACGTTTGTCCGTACGTGTGTATGACAGTTTGAGAGTCTCCCTCTCAGTGTCTCGCTGTGTCGCAATATCTTTATTTGTAGGTATGTATGCCTGTCTGTATGCCTGTCTGTATGTATGTCTGTATGTATGCCTGTCTGTATGTTTGTTTGTATGTATGCCTGTCTGTATGCCTGTCTGTATGTATGTATGTATGTATGTCTGTCTGTGTGTATGTATATCTCTCTATTTTAGCACGTTTGTTTTTTGTGCGATTACACAGTTTGCGTCATGTTGTGTTGACACACTACCAATGCTGAACCTACCATACCATCGTCTTTCACCGTTGCTATTGGGACACTACTGCTATGTTATATATTTATTATAATCCCCCAGTAGTTTACGCCATAATTACATTTGAATGTGAGCTATTATGTTCCGTCGTAGTATTAAGAGTCACTCACACCGTTGCGTGTCGCTTTGCACTCGACATCTCCGATAGACGCACCTTGGTAATTACATAATTACGAGTTGGCTGCACACAATGTCAGCCAACGGATTAGGCTCCGATAAAGCAGGTTAATCAACCTACGTTCGCCTCACGGTCTACACGTGTGCGTTGTAGCGAAAGGGACATTTAGATAGACAGCGAAAGAGAGATAATGATGGGTGGAGAGATATGATTAAAATATTATGTGAAATGAGACATAAAGATAGAGTGATTGAGAAATACATTGATAGGAGATATATATATATATATATATATATATATATATATATATATATATATATATATATATATATATATATATATATATATATATATATATATATATATATATATATATATATATATATAGATAGATACAGACAGACAGACAGACAGACAGACTGTAAGGATTAACTGACATTGTGTGGTATAATAAAACATTTATTCGGATTTTGATATATATATATATATATATATATATATATATATATATACTTTCGCTAAGCATAAATATCGCCATATGAGTTCAGTGGATATATACTTTCGCTAAGCATAAATATCGCCATATTAGTTCAGTAGGTAAATGCCGCTTGCTTGTTACATCTCGGGTGTCTGCGGTGAACTACACAGATGGTAGGTCGGCCGTAGTCGGCAGCGGTTTCCCCACAAGTAGTGGCTGAAACCTTATGTCAAACATACACTCACCTGTCTACGCGTGGCACTGCAGTGTAAGTGATAGGTCCAATTACAATACAATACAACATAAAACATTTATTTTGCGCTAAGATGTAGCGGCATACATTATTGCAAACATATATTATTGAAACATTACATATGGAAAGGCCCAACACCAGCAGTAATGACGGATTCAACTGCATGTATCAATTTCGCGCATAGAATAATATACTGCAACAGGGATTCACAACAGAAATGTGGCTGGTTATTCTTAAGATAAACGCGTCGGTTTAACCGTGACTCTTTTAGAGCCAATTACAACCTTCCTTTGCACCGTGAAACATTTAGAACCAACTTTGTTGTTTTTAAGCATATTAATTAGTCCTAGACCTGTACTTCATCCTGTGTGAAGGATCTGTTTATTATATATGTTCAATATTAAAAGTACAAGATAATCAGGTTCGTGCTTTATATTTGTACTGAATCAATTTGTAAAAATTACTCTGTTCAAATCATGTTGCACCTCGTTACACACAAGGCAGATATGATGGAAGCATACATCAGAATCAATAACAAACATTTGTGTAGCATAAAATGTTGTTTTCAAAAGGTTTTATAATGACCCCAGAAACTGCAGTGCCAGTGGTGTGTGTGTGTGTGTGTGTGCGTGTGCGTGTGCGCGTGCGCGTGCGCGTGCGCGTGTGCGTGTGTGCGCGTGTGTGCGTGTGTGCGCGTGCGCGCGTGCGTGTTTGTGCGTGCGTGTGTGCGTGTGTGCGTGTGTGCGTGCGTGCGTGCGTGTGCGTGTGCGTCTGCGTGCGTGCGTGCGTGCGTGCGTGCGTGCGTGCGTGTGTGTGTGTGTGTGTGTGTGTGTGTGTGTGTGTGTGTGTGTGTGTGTGTGTGTGTGTGTGTGTGTGTGTGTGTGTGTGTGTGTGTGTGTGTGTGTGTGTGTGTCTGTGTGTGTGTGTGTGTGTGTGTGTGTGTGTGTGTGTGTGTGTGTGTGTGTGTGTGTGTGTGTGTGTGTGTGTGTGTGTGTGTGTGTGTGTGTGTGTGTGTGTGTGTGTGTGTGTGTGTGTGTGTGTGTGTGTGTGTGTGTGTGTGTGTGTGTGTGTGTGTGTGTGTGTGTGTGTGTGTGTGTGTGTGTGTGTGTGTGTGTGTGTGTGTGTGTCTGTGTGTGTGTGTGTGTGTGTGTGTGTGTCTGTGTGTGTGTGTGTGTGTGTGTCTGTGTGTGTGTGTGTGTGTGTGTGTGTGTGTGTGTGTGTGTGTGTGTGTGTGTGTGTGTGTGTGTGTGTGTGTGTGTGTGTGTGTGTGTGTGTGTGTGTGTGTGTGTGTGTGTGTGTGTGTGTGTGTGTGTGTGTGTGTGTGTGTGTGTGTGTGTGTGTGTGTGTGTGTGTGTGTGTGTGTGTGTGTGTGTGTGTGTGTGTGTGTGTGTGTGTGTGTGTGTGTGTGTGTGTGTGTGTGTGTGTGTGTGTGTGTGTGTGTGTGTGTGTGTGTGTGTGATTTGTTTATTGCTGTATCCAGGAAATGAAGTGCTACAGAGTATTGTGAATATAGTGTAAATTATTCGCTCTCCACAATAAATACAGTACATTGTATTATAAAGATAGTTTAGTTTTATTTTATAGATTATTTGGTGAAAATAAACCAAAAATGCAAAATGCCACGCGGCTCGGGGGCCACGTTACTTGACGCCATACTGCTCGTGGGCCACGCCGCTCTGGGGCTACGCCGCTCGTGGGCCACGCTGCTCGGCGCCATACCGCTTGGGGGCCACGCCTGTCGGGGGCCACGCCGGTCAGGGCCACGCCGCTCGGGGGCCATGTCGCTCGGGGGCCACGCCGCTCGGGGGCCACGCCGCTCGCGGGCCACGCCGCTCGGCGCTACACCACTCCGCGACAATGAGCACTATTTCGGTCCGCTATTTTAAATTGCATAACCCTTTATTTGTTCGTAATACTATTCTTGCAGATTAATAATAAAGTATGATTCTCTGTGTTTATTTCTCTAACTGGTAACCGATATTTCGCTGTGCGATATTATTTATAAGCCCCTATATTTTCCTCACATTTTGTGCGCTTGTAATTGGTACAAGATAGCCTGCAATGGGATAGAAAAAAGAACGGTTTCTCTTTTGTGGCACGGTCAAAAGAAAGGCTGTGATTTGCTGTAAACGTTTCACGAACAAAAGGAAGGCTGTGAGTAGCTATTAAGGTGTCACGGTTAAACCGTCGCGTTTGAAGCACGGATACCCTGCCATACACAAGAGCCGTCTCTCAAACCGCCGTAGTCCCAGCAGCAGACACAGTATACGTGCGACTCAACATGTGCAATCAGCGCATTGATTGTGTGAATCGTCCCAGACCATGTGACGACCGACCATGTGATGACCGACCATGTGACGACCGACCTGATTGGTCGGTCCACCTGGTTATTTGAACTATCAAATGATGTCATGTTTGTCAACTAACTGTTGTAACTGTTATAACTGTTGCAACTGTTGTAACTGTTGTAACTGTTGTAAATGTTGCAACTGTTGTAACTGTTGTAACTGTTGCAACTGTTGTAAATGTTGTAACTGTTGTAACTGTTGCAACTGTTGCAACTGTTGCAACTGTTGTAACTGTTGTAACTGTTGTAACTGTTGTAACTGTTGTAACTGTTGTAACTGTTGCAACTGTTGCAACTGTTGTAACTGTTGTAACTGTTGTAACTGTTTTAATGTTTTTGTAACTGTGGTAACTGTTGTGTCTGTTGCAACTGTTGTAACTGTTGTGTCTGTTGTAACTGTTGTAACTGTTGTAACTGTTGTAACTGCTATAACTGTTGTAACTGTTGCAACTGTTGCAACTGTTGTGTATGTTTTAATGTTGTTGTAAATAGAGTATTACATTTGTTTAATATCGTTATCAACAGTTCACCCGGCACAGCAAGAACACGACCACAGCCAGCTTTCAATGTGGCGCCGTAGACCAATCATATCGTTATCAACAGTTCACCCGGCAATGCAAGAACACGACCACAGCCAGCTTTCAATGTGGCGCCATAGACCAATCATTCGTAATTAGCTGAAGGTTGAGTAAGTTTAATATATTCTAGTACAAAACATCCAACGTGGCGCCCTTTTGGCATGTCACGGCTAAACTGGTGTCAGTTAGGCTTTTCACGGCGAATGTGGCACCACTTCGACTTGTCACGGCCAAAGTGGTGTCCGTT
Organism: Lamellibrachia satsuma; assembly: GCA_033239005.1. Taxonomy (NCBI): domain Eukaryota; kingdom Metazoa; phylum Annelida; class Polychaeta; order Sabellida; family Siboglinidae; genus Lamellibrachia; species Lamellibrachia satsuma. The sequence goes on from BSQZ01000059.1 coordinate 922,417, forward strand.
AGTTAATTTGTAAGTGTACATACTTGAAACGCAGCATAATAGCATCCCTGTTATATATTTAAAATAACACATGTTCCAATCACT
>BSQZ01000059.1:927500-960000 GCA_033239005.1 Lamellibrachia satsuma
CAGTGATTTAACGAGTGATTACGAGTGTTATTCAAAACAACACATTATCACTCAAACACAAAAAGATAGAACATTCATGTCTGCATGTTGGCAAAAGTGAATTAATTAAAGTTTAAAGGAAGTGAGAAATGTTTGATATGTTCATCACGTGGAAATAGTATTAGACGTCTCGTCTAGAATTTAGTCTAGACAAGACGTACTATTTTTTATTTTATATATCAATATTGCGGGCGCGGGCCCCGCCATGCTATATCGCTATCAGTCCGCGGGCCGCATGAAATAGCTCTGGGGGCCGCAGTTGGCCCGCGGGCCGCAGGTTGCCGACCCCTGGACTAAATGTACTCAGAAAATAAAATATAGATTTTGGAAAAATACATCGATATACGAAGCTATCACTCCTTCCCCAAGGAAACACATTTCACTAAGTCTAATACGTTGATGTTTGAGGCGACAGGCTAAAGACATTATCTTCGTACAAAAAAACAAAAGAGGATTGGAGTTCCACTCTTTTCAACTGAGGGTTCCATATTCTAGTCACGACGCTATCGCGCACCTCTTAGGTTTGTCCGTTCACATCAGTGGTTGTCTTGTCATTGATTAACTCCAACACAGGCGCCATGCTGTGGTTTCGTTCACGGTCACCATTTGTTGCCGGATGTCTGGAGGGTTAGTTCGTCGTCCACGAGTCTCCTCCAGTACGAACCGTATCTGTCGGTGTTTGGATGCGTTACTTACTGCATGTCTGTAGCCTTCGGGTCAATTAGAAGTAATTCCATTCTCCTTAAAATATGTCCCATGGAGACAGCGGCACCTACCAACATGCACCGTTGAATTGTTAGTTGAAAATGGAGAAAGTACCCATGGTGAAAAACGTAAGGATGCCGTTTTTTAAGAGATAAACAAGATGCGTTTTATATATTGGGTAGCAATATATTGATGCATCATATTGGAAATAAAAATATGGATACGGATCAGTCATTATTTCAGAATAAGCAGCGACGTGCAGCTAAAGAAACCTTTATTTCGACACTAGTTGATAAGATGGACATACGACGGCTAACTGACAATCACTGGAACTGAAGAAGAACTGAATATGTTGAGCTGACGAGGGAAACAGCGACATCTTACGTGTTACTCGTGTGTACGGAGAAAATAATAGCTTGTCAAGTAACGCATAATTAGAGAAAACCCAGTTGAAATGAGCAGTTATCAGTTAAAAGCTGCTGCTTGACGACTAATTTATTATTGACGAATGTGTTTAAAATTAGCCAAACATTTGTTTTATTGGTTTAACTACGACTTGGGAAACGAACAATTAACTCAATGTACTTGAAATAATAATAATAATAATAATAATAGTATGTTTTTAGGACTGACAATTAATCAGTCCATATAACATAATAAATACATAGACTAAAAGCAATATATTTAAAAATTATACAAAGCTACGACCCACTGATGTCGCAATGTCGACTACAGAACATGTCGCTAATTGCAATGTTCTGTACAAAGTGATTCAGTGCCTTTCTGATGATACATTTACATGAGTTCACATTACATGTGGCTAGTTGACATTACACTAAGCAGTCTGTTCAATATCCTGTAGGAGTTGTTTTAAGCAACAACAAATTGCTGACAATTACATTTTTTAAATTTACCCATAAAGCACACAGCAACAACAAATTACTGGCAATTACATTTTTAACAATTAACCCATAAAGCACTCATGTGGATATTACAGCACTATGCAGTAAATAGCTTATGTTTTATAGCAGTAGAAAAAAGGGAATTTTGTTAAGCAACACTTTATTCTTAGCATACAGAAGTCTCACTTTGGGTTGAATGTAATCGTTGGGGTTGAATGTAATCGTTGAAATGATTGGGACATAACGGCCTTAGTAGGATGAACTCAACATTGAGAGGAACCATTTAGATATATTTTCCCTGCGTCCTCCCTCCCTCTCCTTCCCGCGGTCCCTTGAGGGGGGGCATACAATTTAATGCGTTCCGCCTTCTCGACGAGTTCGTCTACATCTATCGAGATCCTTTTCCAATCTCTGCCACTATCTACTCTTTGCAATATATCCTCCCGTTTCCGCTAGTATTAGTGCTACAATACCCAGGCAGATCGGCCTTTTGAAAATTGTATTTGTCCCAGGCCAAGTGTGGATGTACATTGACAAGAATACCTGTTTATGTTATCTGGGTGAATAACCTGCGACAAGGAGACGTCTTATCTTCGATAATTTATATTTCTCTCCGCTTCACTAATGTTTAATGGATTAAGTGGATTTGAAAAAAACTTACATATCGGCATACTAAATATCTATGATGTCCCACATATCTTGTTTAAAATTGCGTCCGTGGATGCTGGGCATATATCAAGATGCCGTTGATGTATAATGTGGAACGTTATAGTTCGCATACTTCGGATAGTAAATTAAATTGAACGTTGCTGAGCCATTTGACGCGGTTTGGTGGTATACTTAGCCATTTGACGCGGTCTGGTGGTATACTTCGTCACACTCGATACTAATCCAAAATATTCATGTTTAATACGAAGACCAATTCGTTTGATTAATTTGGAGCAGTTCCAGTGAGTTGCATCATCAGCTGATCAGCACTCACATATTATCATAGGATTAGTTACCATATTATGCTGTCCAGATACGGGTTAATTTCATTGGCTAACGTAACTGGCAAACTCCCATATAAAAATACGCGCACACGCACACGCACACGTACTCGCACTCGCACACGCACACGCACATCCACTCGCGTACGCGCACGCGCACACGCACACATACACGCACACGCACGCACACACGCACGCACACACACGAAAGCTCGCACCTCGTTCCTACCTACACATACCAGATGGTAGTTACGTATTCCAACTTAAATTTTTACCTACTATAAATTATATACTACATTATTAATTATTCCATAAATTACTCCAGTATGTTCGCACCAAGCACCAAGAGTCCGAGGTAGTATTGGTTAAATATTTGGGCTGATTGAGGTAAACCACTTGAGACTTGATACCAAAATAGGTGTATACAACATAAAATGTACAATGAAACAAGTTTACTTTAATGTGATTCGAACGTGTGACCAAAACGCTAGCGTTTCCATTACCAATAACATATCTACAAAGCCGATAACGTATATTAATGGTCACATAGGGGAAATAATGGTGACTATTCTAATTACGTATTATTTTGTTTATACAACTATGTCCATATAATTGTTCAAGTTGGTTCAATTGCTTCGTATAAACTAACAACCTTACATGATCAGTTAGCTTCAGAGTACATTATAAACTAACAACAATACATGATCAGTTAGCTTCAGAGTACATTATAAACTAACAACCTTACATGATCAGTTAGCTTCAGAGTACATCATAAACTAGCAACCTTACATGATCAGTTAGCTTCAGAGTTCATTATAAACTAACAACCTTACATGATCAGTTAGCTTCAGAGTACATCATAAACTAACAACCTTACATGATCAGTTAGCTTCAGAGTACATTACAAACTAACAACAATACATGATCAGTTAGCTTCAGAGTACATTATAAACTAACAACCTTACATGATCAGTTAGCTTCAGAGTACATCATAAACTAGCAACCTTACATGATCAGTTAGCTTCAGAGTTCATTATAAACTAACAACATTACATGTTCAGTTAGCTTCATAGTACATTATAAACTAACAACCTTACATGATCAGTTAGCTTCAGAGTACATCATAAACTAACAACCTTACATGATCAGTTAGCTTCAGAGTACATTATAAACTAACAACCTTACATGATCAGTTAGCTTCAGAGTACATTATAAACTAACAACCTTACATGATCAGTTAGCTTCAGAGTACATCATAAACTAACAACCTTACATGATCAGTTAGCTTCAGAGTACATTATAAACTAACAACCTTACATGATCAGTTAGCTTCAGAGTACATTATAAACTAACAACAATACATGATCAGTTAGCTTCAGAGTACATTATAAACTAACAACCTTACATGATCAGTTAGCTTCAGAGTACATTATAAACTAACAACATTACATGATCAGTTAGCTTCATAGTACATTATAAACTTACAACATTACATGATCAGTTAGCTTCAGAGTACATTATAAACTAACAACCTTTCATGATCAGTTAGCTTCAGAGTACATTATAAACTAACAACCTTACATGATCAGTTAGCTTCAGAGTACATTATAAACTAACAACAATACAAGATCAGTTAGCTTCAGAGTACATTATAAACTAACAACCTTACATGATCAGTTAGCTTCAGAGTACATCATAAACTAGCAACCTTACATGATCAGTTAGCTTCAGAGTTCATTATAAACTAACAACATTACATGTTCAGTTAGCTTCAGAGTACATTATAAACTAACAACCTTACATGATCAGTTAGCTTCAGAGTACATCATAAACTAACAACCTTACATGATCAGTTAGCTTCAGAGTACATTACAAACTAACAACAATACATGATCAGTTAGCTTCAGAGTACATTATAAACTAACAACCTTACATGATCAGTTAGCTTCAGAGTACATCATAAACTAGCAACCTTACATGATCAGTTAGCTTCAGAGTTCATTATAAACTAACAACATTACATGTTCAGTTAGCTTCAGAGTACATTATAAACTAACAACCTTACATGATCAATTAGCTTCAGAGTACATCATAAACTAACAACCTTACATGATCAGTTAGCTTCAGGGTACATTATAAACTAACAACCTTACATGATCAGTTAGCTTCAGAGTACATTATAAACTAACAACCTTACATGATCAGTTAGCTTCAGAGTACATCATAAACTAACAACCTTACATGATCAGTTAGCTTCAGAGTACATTATAAACTAACAACCTTACATGATCAGTTAGCTTCAGAGTACATTATAAACTAACAACAATACATGATCAGTTAGCTTCAGAGTACATTATAAACTAACAACCTTACATGATCAGTTAGCTTCAGAGTACATTATAAACTAACAACATTACATGATCAGTTAGCTTCAGAGTACATTATAAACTAACAACATTACATGATCAGTTAGCTTCAGAGTACATTATAAACTAACAACCTTACATGATCAGTTAGCTTCAGAGTACATTATAAACTAACAACAATACATTATCAGTTAGTTTCAGAGCACATTATAAACTAACAACCTTACATGATCAGTTAGCTTCAGAGTATATTATAAACTAACAACATTACATGGTCAGTTAGCTTCAGAGTACATTATAAACTAACAACCTTACATGATCAGTTAGCTTCAGAGTACATTATAAACTAACAACAATACATGATCAGTTAGCTTCAGAGTACATCATAAACTAACAACCTTACATGATCAGTTAGCTTCAGAGTACATTATAAACTAACAACATTACATGATCAGTTAGCTTCAGAGTACATTATAAACTAACAACATTACATGATCAGTTAGCTTCAGAGTACATTTCCTGTTCCAGTTACCCAAGTGAATTTGTCTCAATGGAAAGTGCAAATTGATTCTACAAGTGATGAAGAAATGATGGCACCACATCACATCACATCACACCACATCACACCACATCACACCACATCACACCACATCACACCACATCACGGATATTAAATATTCTAGGCTAGTCTTGGAGGTATCGACATCGACAAACGGTAGCTGCACATCACGGATCATGGATAATCGAGTTTGTTTTGTAACAGTGCACCTGCCACTGTATATTTTGTGAAATATTGACAGTGAAATAAGATTATATTATCTTCATAGCGCATATCGATTGTGCTAATAACGAAAGCGTGTAGTGTCAATGCTTGTTCTATCCTCGCTCCCTGTGATGTAATGCATTACTATAGCGCCCTTGTTTAAGGAACACGGCTACTGTGGGGTTTGGGCGCCCATTACATTTCCAGCCAATTCCACCTCCCACCAATCCTACCTACCAACCACTCCCACCTCCCAGCAATCCCACTTCCCACCAATCCCACCTCCCACCAAATTTTAGGACTAACCTCCAACTACCGACTATCTGCCACCACCCTCAAACTAGCGTTTAATGAGCAATTTTACTTATAACTGAATATAAATTACGTCTACTTATGAGATAAGTTCAACCATTATTCGTTACATTAAATGTTGAGATACACTGGGTGAAAGCCCAGTCCCACCAGTTTTTGTTTGTTTGGGGGGACGGGCAACCTCCCACTTCCCATTCAAAATTTTGAGAGTCCACCTCCCACCAATTGCACCTTTGAGATCAACCAGTGCGTGTGTAATATTAATGATATCCGCAACTATATTCGCAACAAAAGATTACCAATGTACGCTTACTAAAACTCCATGGGGGTGCTGCCATACCAAAACGGTGGGGGTGTGGCGCCAGAGCCCCATGGAGCACATGGAGAGAGAGAGAGAGAGAGAGAGAGAGAGAGAGAGAGAGAGAGAGAGAGAGAGAGAGAGAGAAAGAGAGAGAGAGAGAGAGAAAATAAAGAAATTTAGGGTCACCAAGAGAGAAATATTGAACAATTTATCTAATATCTATAAGTGTAAGGTAAGCCCGGGCGGAACGTTTTCATTGGGAAATTTCCTCTTCGATGAAAGAGATAATTATCAGGTTTAATTGGGGCACAAAGAGAGAATATTTACATTTTATCTTCGGACACAGAGAGAAAAAACAGCCAATTACAGGGGCAATTTCGCGGCACATACATGTATAGCTCAGTATAGGGAGTACCGCCCCGGGCTATAACTACGAAGCGGCGGCGGTGGATGACCGGCTGATAAAGTGGCGCCACCGTGTGGACTAGTCGTTATCGTCGTCTCGCTTCCAGGGCGGCGTTGCGGACACCGGCTTTAAAAAGACGATTCGTTAACATTCCCCAGAGCATAACTGACGGCTCGAACACGGGACAAAGACGCCATATTCTTTAAGGTGATGGTTTTCCACGTGGAGCACCCGTGGACAAACCACATTGAAAGTACACATTTTCATTACACACAATCAATATGTGCTGTGAAAAAGTAAATATTATAAATATGTAAACTGGGAACATTTGATACATTTTTCTTTTACAAAATGTACGGCAGCATGCAGAAAGTGGTTGTCAAAATAGCCTCGATTATCCACGCTAGGGGATGTTTTCTCCAGAAGTCTGAAATCGTTTAATAAAACCCCTGTAGGGTTCTTAGGCGTGAGTAAGTTCCCCAAACCTGGGCCAGGGGCCGGCACCCGCGAATTCCCCCACCCGTGGACCTCAGTGAATGTCAAGAGCAAACAATGGTGTATGTGAATTTTTATTCCAAAACAAATGCGATGTAATTTAAATATCTGAGAACAGTAATAACTGAACCGGACAGGGAAACACCAGTTTTTATTTAGTTCTTACGTGCAACACCGAGTGGACATCAACGCATACGTATTATACACGGAAACGTACGGTACTGCATGTCATCAGTACATCTACTTTGCACAACTTTCCAACAACTGGCTTCCATAATATAGGATGTGGCGATGGCTTAGATCCACGTTAACATTAACATTACACGGAAGCATCTTAATTCATTGCCCATGCACACAAAGCATTGGCGTCCCACGGTATCGGTGGTCACAACGAGCATTTCGCAATGTTGATAACATAAACACACTTTGTCAACTCGTCCAAAAATGTGCAACCATCGCTTGAGGCTACCATATCCAGGAAGGTAGAGTATTGTATGATCGATTCTTGCCGATGCCAGTAACATTAGGTTCCTTGTCTGTCTGTTGTAGTTTCTTGCTGGCTGGGACGACCACATGTTCGATCAAACAACATGCGTAGTTGGTCGCGCGTGATGTTGTTTTCATCATTGCTTGAAGATGACGTCATTGTGCTTCTGTCGCGTTTAGCCACCTTCATACCACGCATACGATGGACATTGAGGTAGACAGTGATGATCTGTGGCAAGAGGAAAACAAAGAGATCATAACATACATTTTCATACAGAATGTTGTACAGGGGTACACATGAGAACCCTGTATTCTCTTATGTATCATTCATTAAGGTTATATCTCTAACAGTTATTGCCATTACGCACCACATACCGGTTCTCAAAAAAGCGCGGGATATTGTAAACACACACTGCGCCTGCCATGATCAGGATTTCCAGCTGAACGTTGTACTTTGTGCAGAGCCGGGGCGCGTCCATGGGGCGACACATTGCGATGTATCGATTGCTTGCGACAATAACTATCATCCAGACAGTACACATAATGGTTATGTATTGTAGCGGCTATACATATGATATAACTGCAGCATAATATTGTCCAAACATGTTGTAGTAACCTGATATGGTAAAGTGTACAATATTACATAAATACACTACAAGAAACAAATTGTCCGTAAGTGCAAGAGCCTCAAGAAGGTACGTGCCCACATTACCGCCAGTGGACTTGTGTAGTACAACAAATGAGAGCGTATTTCCTACGAGACCAATTGCATACACGATGCAATCAATTATAAAGAAAACAAATCGGCATAATATAATCGATGGCATGTCGTGAAATATATGTTACTTCGCAGTTTTGTCCTGAGTACACACCACTGTCACACGGATGATCGCTGTAGCGATGATCGTGGCGTTGTGCTTTGTTTGTATAATTTTAGTCTTCGCACATTATTATTATTATTATTCATAGGTAATTTCACAGTTCTTGTTCCAAATTGTTCTTCAATTTCACAATTGTTCCTCCCTATCAACTGAGTCACTGTTGTTTTCTACTTACATTCCAACCGATGCAGTAGGTAACACTCATCATTCACCGCCAGGTGCGCTGTTTCTTAGCAGTAAATAAGAACTTCTTTTTGGCGATTCCTTGCTGTGCCGACAGTCGTTTTGTTTAAATGGCTTCGTATCCAGTGTTTCGCAGTCATTCGGGCTTCACGCTCGCCATGAATATTGTAAATTGTCATTTAATCACTGGTTGTGTTTGGAGCTTGCATTTAACTACCTGCAAAAGAGACATACACAGTCATATCAATAAGACAATCAACAAGTCAGTGTTTTTGGTGCTTCAATACATGTAGTCGGGAAGGGAATATGACGTCATGTTCGGGGAAGGGATTATTACGCATTTAGGTACTAATGTTATGCAGAAACCCAGGCAACCACCAGTTGGACACTGAAAACTTTAAGAATTTTGAAAGCTATTTTGGATGTCTATCAATAAATTATTTACCAAATTATTGACCGGGTAACACATTTAAAAAAAGATGGGTTCACGTTTTTGAGAAGGGGTTAACATTGTTGAATAAGGGGTGGTCACGATTTTTAAAATGATTTTCACATTTTTGGAAAGGTGATTCACGAAATGAGAGATTACGTGAACCCCGTGAACACCCTCCTGGCTACATGCCTGGTAATACGAGGCGAGAGTAACATAATTGTAGAAGGATGACGAACAAAATACCAATAAAAAAGAGTAATATATTTAAGAGTAAAACCATAATCACAATCACGTAATTTAATTATAATAGAGCTAGAGTACATAGACATGCAATGGACCTGCAATTCTGTGAGCATCCACTTCCGCTCGGCTTGCCGAAGCTATCGCTTAGCAAGATATATTTCTTTTGTATGTCAATGTGTGTTAAGGCGCTCAGTAATTGGTCGTGTGTTCAATGCAGCATGTTCTTCCAAGGTCGTGTCATACTGTTTCGATAGGTCTGCATTGTTGTTGCATGGACTTAATACGAAGTGTGAAAGTTCAAAGTGTGATCTGAATTTCATTGAGTTAAATATGTCTTGTAAGCTTTTTCTTTACATTTGTCTTAGGTGCTTGGAAAGTTTTGAGGTCAAAACAAGCGCTGTTTAAATCGTTCTTCCCAATTTGAGTTAAGACTACCGCCAGTACCAGCAGGCGGGTTGGATCGGTAACTTGGCACATGCACTAGTTATTTATAGCAGCGCCGCCTCGAGCCGCAACGCATTTTGAAGCGGCCGGATCTAGGCAAAAAAATAAAACGAGTCAGCTTATCGACATTATCTATCATCATCACATGTCACTCGAGTCTGGAGCAGAGCCACCCAACGTCAAACACGCGGTAATTACACCTCTACTGAAACAAATCTAACTTTGATCCAGACTCAAGGAAAAACTAGCGGCCAATATGAAACTTATCATTTGTGTCAAAGTTATTGTAGCGCCACGTGACAATACAACTTCACCAGCACCAAGAAATTAACAATAATATGGACACTTTCCAAAATACATATATACAATATAACAGCACTGAGACGGCGATGGTGCGCATCCAGGGAGACGTTCTCCGTTCCGTAGACAGAAAGAAGTTTGTTGCTGAAGTGCTACTGAATACGGGCACTGCCTTTGACATTGTTGACAACTCGACTTCAATCCAACTGCGCTGCTTTTCAAGTGATGGAGTCACGCATGTCGAACAGAACCCAGACAGTATATATTGATGACCACAATTCAAGGGGGAACACTGATTGAATATGGAATCCCACAATGGTCTGTGTTGTGCCCAATTCTGTTCTCCATTTACACTTTTCCTTTGGGGGTCATCTTCAGGAAACATAACCTACAATACCATTTATATCCAGATGACTCTCAGCTCTACGGTGACGTCACCGGAACGAAGGATGGAAAAGCTTCGGATGCAGTCTTTCGCATCGAACAATGAATCGAAGAATGACTTACAATCTCCGGCTAAACGACACTAAGACTGATGTGACTGTCATCGAAGCACCAAACCTTAAACACAACACATTCTATGTGTTAACGTGTGCGAAAGCAAAGTTGTCCATCACCGACGCTCCGTAACATCTGAATTTAATCTTCGTATAAAAAGTCTGAATGTTTCGTATTAGTACCGAGTATCACCTGGTGCACTGACGGGCCGCGCCAACTGGCACCGAGTGGGGCTGAGTTATTAACTATCCTAAGAATGATACGTACACAATATCAAAGTTTCCCATCTTGTATTAGATACGTGAACCTTGGAGATATATGTTAGGAAGACGTCTTAGTTTGTTGGTGTTTCCTTTTCAAAGTCCTTAGTCGTTTCCGAAAGAGAGATACGTATTCGTTTTCTTGGAAACGGCGTCAGTATGTTGTAGTTTTTAGCTCGTACGAAATAAACTGGTGTTCATTTCTATATGTGAACAAACTGGTCGTAATGAAGAAGGTGACCAACATGTATGTATGTATGTATGTATGTATATATGTATATATATGTATATATATATATATGTATATATATATATATATATATATATATATATATATATATATATATATATATATATATATATATATATATATATATATATATATATATATATATATATATATATATATATATATATATATATATTGTGAACAAGAGGTGGGCGACAGGGCTTCACATGACCCTCTACTTGCCCGACCTCACATGACCTTCTTCTTGCCCGGCCTCTCTGCTTTCTTACCCTGAAACCGTTGATGAGGAATACTTAAAGGAATAAAAACAACGAATGCTTGGAATCATATTATATTACTTATTGTTATAAACATGAGAGCCGGGGGGCTGAAGACCTGGGAACTTGGGGGCCTGTGGACCTGGGAACTTGGGGACTGTGGACCTGGGGGACTAGGACGTGGGAGCATGTGGACCTGGGAACTTGGGGGCCTGGGGGACATGGGAACTTGGGGGGCTGGAGACTTGGGAATTTGGGGGCCTGGGGACATGGGAGCTTGGGGGAATGGGGACCTGATAATTTCGGGGACCGTGTACCTGGGGGACTGGGACGTGGGAACATGGGGACTTGGGAGTATAGATGCCTGGGAACCTGGGCAAATTGGGGACATGTGAGTCCGGAGGTATGGGGACCTGGGGACCTGGGGACCTTGGAACCTGGCCTCTCCAATTTGTTGAGTGTGTGGGTTCTCGAGTATACGAGCTGCCCCCTTTTAATGTCCCCAATGTTTAGTATAACATATGAGCAGATATTATCGGGGAATGGGAACTGTCCAAGGCCACGGATCGCAGCCACTAACTTCACCCCGCCCCATAATATCAGTGCCTAGCTGGGCAGGAACACCTCGATGTGAACCACTGGGAAAGCATTGGATTATAGCAACTGGACATAACACATTTACGGAAGGAAACATAATAAATAGGCACTCCCATTTATATAATGTTGTAAACATTGTGATTGAGTTTGTTTGTATGCAGATAAATATGTCAGTTGTGCGCGCATTATTTAACTACACCATATACTCGTTCCGGCTTTTGTTTAAGTTCTTTGCTGACGAACGTGATTGAAGGAAGTACCAAATAAGTTACCTCAGGCGAGTCAGTACTTGCAAATTGCGCATCAAGTTTACAGCGCGCAGGAGAACAACTGTGTCATAGTCAATAAACATCGCAGTTGGTTATTACGGGAAGGTAGAAGCTACGATAAGTAAATTTCTGCACTTAACTTCCTGGTGATAGGTTAACTAACCCTGGGGAATTGTTATTTATTCTGAATTATTATTTAACTATATCAGTATATTAATATACATATTAATGATATAAACTTAACTTCCAGGTTAGAAGGGGAACTGAGTCAAGCAATGAACGTGTCGATGTCTTTTTAAATGTTGCACCGGACCAATCTCTAACACAGCGAGTAGTTGATATGTGTGTATATATATATATATATATATATATATATATATATATATATATATATATATATATATATATATATATATATATATATATATATATATATATTTTTCGTGCTTGCACTCCACGATGGATGCTAGCCATTTTGGCGTAAACTTTTTTGGTACGAGATTGATTTGTTAAACTATGTGTTTGTCATGTTGAAGTGGAAGCACGTGAGAACGTGCTTGCTGACCGATCACAGGTAGCAGCGACATATGTGAATGGTGGTTTCTCAGAAAAAGTGCGAGGTTCCGGGATGAACTATTTTTAGGACAACCGGGTGGCAGTAAGTGACTTGAAACATATTAGTACGATGAGTTTTAGTGAGGGCGATGGCGAAAGTTATTGATAATAATTATATGACGGGAAAGAGAAAACTATAGTTGTCGCTGTCATTGTTCAGTACGTTGCACGAATCTACCACCACTGACAGTTGCTAGATATATTGTTTTTCCATTAATTTTTTGTATAACATTAACAATACGGGTCACTGTTGGGGACAGGTTTACAGCTGCATAATTATTGCAATACTATTAGTTTAATGACAATCGCGATAGTATAACGGAATAGCGAATAGCCATGAAAGCAATCCCAAACCGCATTTAATGGGTGGAGGTATCGCGTAAGATAGTTGGAGGTAGTTGATGAAAAAGTATCAACTGTTTAAATTACTCTGCTCTAATCAACGATTGCTGATGTAAGGTCAACAAATACATAACAGTATATATTATGTTTGAATTGATGTAGTTATATTATAATGTGTCACAAGTGCTGATGAATTATGTTACGAAATATCGTTACTACCGATAGTTCAGTGTACTATTTACGATAACTATTGATATTTCAATTTACTATCGACAGTACGGACTCAATACATCGACTCTTACGATGTATCGATAGTTCGATATACAGTTACACCCGTTTAGCTATTCTTCCCGTGGCATACACAGCGCTGTCACCACAGCATATGACATACGATGGCCTTTAGTCAGTTATCGGTCACCACTTGCACTATTTTTAGATATGCGTGTAACAGTTTTAACTATTTAGCACACTACATCGTACACATACATTGATGGAATTATGTTGTTTTACATATGAGGACCAATATATTATGCAATCAATTCTGAACAACATTGCTGACTTAGAAGATAAATGTGTTTTGTAATTTTATTGGAAATATATTTGTTCTTACATACATAATGTATTTGCAGATTTCGTGTTACATAAGTAGCTATGTACCAGCAATGTGACAGTTAACTAACATGAACATTTGGTTAATTAAATTACATTTAACTCCACTTAAATGAAATTAACCTCGCACATTTATCAGGTCAATTAAATTAAACTTGTGACGTGCATCTAGTCGGTTGTGATGTTGTAACATTGACTTGTGTCTTCCTGGATGGGTGATATAGTTCAGCTCGTATATTCTCTTGGTGTCTATATCAGTAAATCCATTAATAATCTGGAACACTTCAAACATATCAGCCCTTTTCCTCCTACTTTGTAGAGACAGGAAGCCACATTTTTCAGTCTTAGATGATATGGAAGCTTAGAAATTCCAGTAACCATCGTATGGTCCTCGTCTGCACACTTTCAATTTGTTCTATACATAGAAACAGGAAAACAGCGAATCGGTGAAGTCCACAAACATTCTCAAAAAAAGACTAAATGGAACAAGTCACAAAAAATAACTAAATGCAAACATTCTCAAGTTTTAATTAAAGAGTTTTGACACATATGTAACACTGTTTGCTAAGTGTGTTACATGTTCGCAATGTAGTAACGCGTTTAGTTGTTCTTCCCATGGCATACACAGTTAATTGATGATTTAGTTTAATTGAAGAATTTGGGAGGTAAATTTAATTAAATTGGGAAATTTCTGAGTTAATTGTAATTTAATTAATTAAATGTTCAAGATCATGTCTATGTTAGCATTAAACTTTAACATGGTTGATTTTATGACATGTCAGTCATGTCGTTTTGCTGTAATTTTCTTTAGCTGCGTGTTTTTTTGTTTTCCCATGAAATACCCGGTTAACTTAATTAGATCAATTAATTTCAACTTAATTAGGTAAATATCATATTAACTAGGTTAAATGGCAGCATTAATTAGGTCAAATGTGATATGATTTGAGAGTCAAACACTTTTCGAAAGGTAATGGAGCGTTTAGAGTGGCTCCTCCTACCGGTTTCCCTAGTGTTCTAACTCTAGCCCCTCCCAGCGAAACCGATGAGGTCGCCACCGTAGCAGAACGGAGGGATCAATTATCAAAGGTGAATTTATTCCACCTCTAAGTAAATAGTGGGCGTGTATGAGTACGCTTGAACACACAGTATATTATATTTGATATGTAAAAATAGCACATGTTTATCAATGGGCTGCTCTGGACAATTCCCAGGGAACCTGTTTTACGAGGAATTCTTGCAACTTTTCTTCCTTCTTTGTGTGACAGGATTGATATAAATTTGGGGTTGATTGTCAAGTCTGCCTCAGTGGTAGTCACTCCCAAATGCAACGAAAATACGTTTGGCTGTCCGGCTCACCAATAGCTTCAGTTGTCAGCTGAAGGATATACACTAAAGAGGTGATGATGTATTGGCCTCTAATGGTTAGTCAGGTGACAATAAACACTGTAAATGTCATATAGGCTCTTGCAATAACATCTTGCCTCTGTGAAGTGCATCTTGTATAAACTCGGGTAAGTCATTACGACTGCACTATCGCCCGGTGTATTTTCCCGCTGCCGGGGTAACCCTAGTGCATCATTGTACCTGTCGTGCATCATTGTACCTATCGAAATTAATGAGCTTTAACGTTTTTTATGCCAGCTATCATGAATGTTGTTGTAGTAGCTATCATGAATGGGTTTAATTATTATTTTTTAGCCGCTTATCTAGAGGAGCGTAGACCGCGTGATGTCTTCTCTGGATTATAAAGGCTAGTTTGTATCAACGAGAGGAACGGTACCTCTGTTTTTAGCAACACGTCTAAGTGTGTGAATCGGCGGGATGTCGTTGGTCGCATAACAAAATGAGGACATCGACAGGCAGTCAAGTTGTGATACAGTTCAAATATCAGCCACGTCTCCGGGAAATGACCGCTACGTAAGTAGTTGGGTTTGCAGCTGGGGAGCTGTGGAGTATAAACAAGTTTAAACTGGTGGGATTTTAGGCTACGGCGAAATGTTGTTATATTTCCTACACTTTTAACACTAATATGGAGTCAGTTCCACAGAGTCGGTGCAGCAACTAAAAAGCTGTAGTTCTGACATTTGTCTTAACACTGGGAATGACAATTATAATTATATAACCGAAGCTGACTAGGCTAACTTGGTGGATTCATTCAATGCAAAACTGGCTTCAAGGTGTCAGTCATCGCTAAGGCGTATCAGCGTAATTTCTGGGTTTACATCTACATTAGATAGGAACTACAACTTTTCTTATTTTAATAATTCATGATGGAACATGAACATCGCGTGAATTCACGCATCCATTGTTTGCCAACTGCCCAGAACGTTATGCGCAACACGTCCACTGTTAAGAATTAAATAAGGGCTTAAATTATTAATCGCGACATTTTACTACCTGTTTTACGTTTTCGGTTATGGATATATTGTGTATTTAACTATGCTGTTTAAGAAATTCATCTATATTTATATAAATTTATCTCGTGCAATATACTGCAAATAATAAACAAAACATTATTTAGGTCAAAATTTAGAAAATATATTTCCTGTATTTTGGCAGCTATACATTTGGTCGGGCGGCAGGTATTTACGTATTCCGTGATGCTGGCATGAATACTCAGTTTTATTTCAACATTTAAGGTCGACACCATTTAACAGGGTAGGCCAGATTGACGGAAACAAAAATATGATTTTGATTGGCCTAAAGGAAAGGTCGTTGTAATGGCGCGAACGGCTACAGACTCGAAAATAGTTACGTCTGCTGCTGATGTAATAAAGTATTTATTTCCATAAAACTCCCGACTAATAACATTTATAGTTTGGCATTTGACCTGATTGATTACACCTTTGACATAACCTCGGTTATCGTCAACTTTCGGCTATAATATATACCGTTCTTGTTGGCGTGTGTACTTTATTTAGACTACGAGCGAGTTGGCAAGACAGCTGTTGGCAAGACATCCGAGTGCCCGCGAAATTAGGCGAGTCATCGCCCCGCTATCGGCGGTGCAGTCACATCGGCTGCACGGATGTATTGAGTTACAGTAACCCGCTCGTTAACTACACGCAGCATATCATATTATCAGGCCTACGTACTAGCCGAGTTGCCCGGCGTTGCAAGGAAGAAAAGTCAACCAAAATTATGTCTCTTCGTACTACCCAGTTAAATTCTGGAAGGACAATGCCAATGTCATGCTCCACCAGTCATGTACAACTGCCGGTTTCAGGAATTGTTCGTACCGTACGAAGGAACTTCTGTGGACGTTTGACTTCCATAGGCGTTGCAACCTGCGCGTACTCGTAAAATAGGTATTAATATATATAAATCAATATATTTGTTGCCACGCGATGTCCATGCCTTGTGCAAGGGGTCTGATTTTTACCTACAAATTGACTCGTGGGCAGGGTGGAAGTTGTGGACGGGATGGACGGTGTGGATTAGGAAGACGGTGTGGACTTTGTGGACGGCGTGGGCGGGTGGATGCGGAGGACGGGGTTGACGGGGAGGACGGTGTGGGTGAGAAAGATGGTGTGGAATTTGTAGAAGGCGTGGTCCGGATGGACGGGTGGATGGGGTGGACGGTGGACGGTGTGGATAAGGAAGATGGTGTGGAAGGCGTGGGCAGGGTGGACGAGGTGGACGGGGTGGATGGGGTGGACGGGAAGGACGAGTTGGACGGCGTGGGCCGTGTGGACGGGATGGGCGGGGTGGAAGGTGTGGTCGGTTTGGTCGGGGTGCACGGGATAGACAGTGTGGACGGCGTGGACGGGGTGGAAGGTGTGAATGAGAAAACGGTGTGGACGGGGTGGACGAGGTGGACGATGCTGTGTGAACGGGGTGGACGATGAAGACGGTGTGGAGTGTGTGTACGACGTGGACGATGTGGACGGTGTGGAAGGTGTGGATGAGGAAGATGGTGTGGACGGGGTGGGCGGGGAGGAAGGGGTGAACGGGGTGGACGGGGTGTAAAATGTGGATGAGAAAGACGGGGTGGACGGTGTGGATGAAGAAAACGTTGTGGACTGTGTGGACGGCGTGGGCGTGGTTGACGGCGTGGGCGTGGTTGACGGCGTGGGCGTGGTTGACGGTGTGGGCGTGGTTGACGGCGTGGGCGTGGTTGACGGCGTGGACGGGGTTGACGATGCAGACGTGGTGGACGGTGTGGACGGCGTGGGGGGTGGAAGGTATGAGCGGGTGGAGGGTGCGGACCGGGTGGGCGGGGTGGACGAGGAAGACGGTGTGGACTGTATGGACGGCGTTGGTGGGGTAGACGGGGAGGACGGGGAGGACGGGGTGGACGTGTAGGACGGGGTGAAATGTGTGGAAGGTGTGGACGGTGTGGGTGAGGAAGATGGTGTGGACGTTAAACGTTGTTTCAGTGATTATGTATATTTGCATATATTGTTTTACGCTTTCGTCATATAACCAACATATACAAAAACACATTGACAGTAATATACATTTTGGTCAGTGTTACATTTGCAAAATAGGCAAAATTAGACACATTTTAGATATGGTCGTTTCTCGGATTGACTGAGCCTGAGGAGTCAGTGGTGGCTTCACTTTGTATGGCTGAATTTGTGTTAAGTTTTTTTTCATGTAATACTATTTACACATTTTTATTGCCCTGCCAGCGACCTCTAAGTGATGCGACATTGTAATAGGTTTTAGATATGTTAAGTTCCAAAACACTCCACAGTGGCATGGCATTGCGCTAGGTACAAAGATTCATTTTCCTTTTACTGCAAAAGATCGGTCAATCTGACATTCAAAATACGTGTTTTTCCTGTAAACACCAATTACTACTCTAAATGTGTTATCTTTGTCAATATGACATTCGTGCAGGTCCATGGTATACGTTGCCTTATGGCGCAAATACACAAGGTGATTATATCTACCACATGCATACGACCAATCTCTCTGTCTGGCGCCCAGGTGACGGATGATATATTGTACCAACATGTTTACTTCCACTGTGTCCAAGCAACCAGCTGGGAGCGCCATGTTTACTTCCACTGTGTCCATGCAACCAACTGGGAGCGCCATGTTTACTTCCAATGTGTCCAAGCAACCAACTGGGAGCGCCATGTTTACTTCCACAGTGTCAAATCAACCAACTGGGAGTGCCATGTTTACTTCCACTGTGTCCAAGCAACCAACTGGGAGCGCCATGTTTACTTCCACTGTGTCCAAGCAACCAACTGGGAGCGCCATGTTTACTTCCACTGTGTCCAAGCAACCAACTGGGAGCGCCATGTTTACTTCCACTGTGTCCAAGCAACCAACTGGGAGCGTCATGTTTACTTTTACAGCGTCCAAGCAACCAACAGAGAGCGCCAACGGTGGTTTTTATTCGCGTGCAATTAGGGTTTACGACCAGACTGCTATCAGCATCAATGTGTAATGATTATATCAATAAATCCAACCCAAACCGACAGTTTATGTAAGAGGTAAATCGCCTCGGTCTACATGTATATATGTATAGTTAGACGGAAAACGACGCTGGTTCGCCTCTAGCTGTAATCCATCTGAAGCGAACGTGTGAGAGCCCAGCGTAGGCGCATCTATTGCTGTAGATCAACGTGACTCAAGTCGAGAGGAAGGAAGGGGAATATATTATGGTCATGCCAAAAGATATATCGACAGACTGAGTTAGCTAACACCATAGCCAAAATAAATATAATATTATATTAGTTAATATTACATATGTTATGTTGCATGTATATATTTCAATAACACACCGGGCACACAGTTACATTTTTTTAAACGAAATCCAAAGTTACCATAACTATGTCTTCCATTGTGCAGCGATCATAGTTTCCTGAATATGTATTATTTCAAACGTATAACCCTGAATATGATTGCAGTGGGGTAATTTTTGAAGTACTGTTAATAACAAATTAACTACAATGCAGCTATTTATCTTCCAGAGTAGTGGATTCGATTGTTGAATGAACAAGTTATACGTGGGTAAACGGTCATGCTTTCTGATAAATATTAATGGCGTGATATTGAACAATTATAGGATATTCCGTTGTTCTCATTTCTTCGAATGTTGCCGCTGATATATTCACTGCAACATTCACTGTAGAATCACTGTAGAAAGCCGGCCATACACATACAGATTCTTCAGTGGCCAACATTTTGGCGACTACGTTTTCAGTTGGCAACTCAAATGTGGTCGTTATGTGTATGTTCTCCACCAACAGTTGGCAACACTTTTTTGTGGAAATCTGGCATCTGAAAAATCGGTCGGCCGAATTTGTCGACAGAAAAAAACTGTTCGTGACTAACAGTCGGCTGTGTATGCGGGCTGAGGTTGAGGGATGTTTACTCGTTGCTCGTACTCGGATTAATAACTGTTGGCGACTAACAGTCGGCTGTGTATGCGGGCTGAGGTTGAGGGATGTTTACTCGTTGCTCGTACTCGGATTAATAACTGTTCGTGACTAACATTCGGCTGTGTATGCGGGCTTGAGGTTGAGGGATGTTTACTCGTTGCTCGTACTCGGATTAATAACTGTTGGCGACTAACAGTCGGCTGTGTATGCGGGCTGAGGTTGAGGGATGTTTACTCGTTGCTCGTACTCGGATTAATAACTGTTCGTGACTAACAGTCGGCTGTGTATGCGGGCTTGAGGTTGAGGGATGTTTACTCGTTGCTCGTACTCGGATTAATAACTGTTGGCGACTAACAGTCGGCTGTGTATGCGGGCTGAGGTTGAGGGATGTTTACTCGTTGCTCGTACTCGGATTAATAACTGTTCGTGACTAACAGTCGGCTGTGTATGCGGGCTTGAGGTTGAGGGATGTTTACTCGTTGCTCGTACTCGGATTAATAACTGTTGGCGACTAACAGTCGGCTGTGTATGCGGGCTGAGGTTGAGGGATGTTTACTCGTTGCTCGTACTCGGATTAATAACTGTTGGCGACTAACAGTCGGCTGTGTATGCGGGCTGAGGTTGAGGGATGTTTACTCGTTGCTCGTACTCGGATTAATACCCAGCAGTATTTGTCAGGATGCACAACACTATTACGTAAATGTACATATATGCATTGGTAAATTGTGTCGTCAGTCAACATATTGAATTTGCGGCGTGTGTGAGTGAGAAAATGGCAATCCATTTATTTAATAGAGTAATCATAAGCATAGAATGCCGAAGAACCCCAACATAGGAGTGACAATCACAATTGGTTACAAGTGCCATAGTAGGGGCTTAATTACCAAGTTGATTAGCCATACACATACATGTACAAACATAAAGGCTGGGGTACTCGATCCCCCACCTCCCACGGTACGGGGGAGACCACCCCACCCCAGGCGAAGCGCCTGGAATAATTAAACAATTAGTGTTCCAATGTTAAACAATGTGCATTAAACGGTCACACTTCCCGCACATATGCGTTGAAAGACATAACTGAGAACACAGTCCAGGGACAGCACCTCACGAGCAGCTGGACCAAGCACCTCCCGCCTCACGAGCAGCTCGACCAAGCACCTCCCGCCTCACGAGCAGCTGAACCAAGCACCTCCCGCCTCACGAGCAGCTCGACCAAGCACCTCCCGCCTCACGATCAGCTGGACCAAGCATCTCCCGCCTCACGATCAACTGGACCAAGCACCTCCCGCCTCACGAGCAGCTGGACCAAGCACCTCCCGCCTCACGAGCAGCTCGACCAAGCACCTCCCGCCTCACCAGCAGCTGAACCAAGCACCTCCCGCCTCACGAGCAGCTCGACCAAGCACCTCCCGCCTCACGATCAGCTGGACCAAGCATCTCCCGCCTCACGATCAACTGGACCAAGCACCTCCCGCCTCACGATCAGCTGGACCAAGCACCTCCCGCCTCACGATCAACTGGACCAAGCACCTCCCGCCTCACGATCAGCGCCAGGTATAACCACGAGCCGAGCCGCCCTGAAACAACACAATAGTTTTTTTTGGCAGACAAAATGCAACAGCGAGAATTCAATTATGGTTTCTTCATTGGTGAAGCAAATTATTTAATTCTACTGTAACTATTAAATGAGGTGGAGCGCCATCGACCCATTGCCTTAATTTGCTCTGTGCTGAACCCCCTTTTCGCAGCCCAAGTTAGGCACCAATACGAACGGAATGAGGTGAGATCTGTTTTGCAGCTGTTGCCGCCTTCTTCAACATGTTAGATAAATATGACGGAGACAAAGAAAGCTTGTCCGAAAACCTGAACAATGGCCCACCATCATGGCCCCGTAATTTGACATACTCTTTCAGCAACCTGTGGGGACATGTGCTGCCACCTGTGGGTTGAATGTCGAATTTGAAAGGGCGGCTTGTACTGTGTTTATAGGACAAAAAGTGAGTTTGATCATTGATTTTGTTACACGACACTGACTCATGTTAACATTATGTTCCCCTTTTGTTACCTCACTGATCTGGAGAAAAGCAAAGAACATTAATGCGAACATGGCTTTGAGCAAAGCGAGAGTGAAAGAAGTTCACCCAGTTGCTGACATTGCCTTCACTAATTTCTTCAAATCATGTGTAGAAAGAGGACTACGCATATCTATACTCGGTCGGTGTTTAGCAACGCCACGCATGTGTTTATTGACAAGGTAGTTGGATGTTGGATCAATTGATTTATGGACATCCGAATTAGCCGCTAAATATGTACGAATTTTACTTGGTGACTTCTCTCTCCCGTCTACATGAAGTTAACACGTGTGATGTTCAATTCCTTCCGATACATGCATCGTTACGTTCTCAGTCTGGATATATAATGTGTTACTTGGTGTTGGCTTGAACCATCCCATGGACTACCGATAGGACGACCAAGTAGAAGTTTTGCTTTGAAGACTTTTTTGGACAGTCTGCAAGTGATAGTTGTTTACAAATGTTTGCAGCTGTAGCAAGTCTCAATGACATGGCTACATTTTAATTTGATTTGGCTTCTCACCAAGAATATTGATTTGATTTTTATTATATTGAATGAATATGCTGCATATAATGTTATATATAGTTTCTTAACAAGAATATGTTTGTATTTTAATATATTTAAATTAATATTAATCGACTTTTAAATTTAAGATTATCAACCAACCGGAAGCTCTCGACAAAGTTGGAAACTGTGTATGACTGTGTTTGACATCTAACCATTCCACGAATATTGATTTGGTATTATAATGATTTACATGTTAATACATTTTTTTGCTATATTTAAATTACTATTGATTTGACAATGTCAGGTTGTCAACCCACCGACTAATATCAATACATTAAAAAAAAAAAATTTTTGTGTTTATTCTTAAGTATATTTGGTATTATATATGAAATAAAATGCTTTTATTGATTACCAACCGGTTCAATTTGACGACTAAACCAAATGACTGCGTAATGTCGCTTTTGTATTCATGTGTACATACACTGAGTATCATATTGGATGCAGTGTAGCATCACTGCCGTTTCCAGTAATTCGTGTTTCTCGCTTGTCATGAACTTTGTACATTTGAGCGCTTTGAGCGATAAAATGTGCAAAGTTCATGACAAGCGAGAAACACGAATTACTGGAAACGGCAGTGATGCTACACTGCATCCAATATGATACTCAGTCGGGATGCTATTACTAACTGCACTGGCCCCCTGGCGGTGGGTGGTGTGTGGCAGTGATATTATACACCATATATGTGATACTCAGTCGGGATGCTATTACTAACTTTAGTGGCTCCGTCGAGGTAACCAAGTTACTGAATCAACACATTTCGTATCGTAGACATTCAGCAGGCATGAATGTTTACACGCGTCGTATCTACGACCAGGCGCGCGCGATGTGTACGTTACTATGCAGATAGAATAGCGGAATACAAGAAAATATGCCCAAGAACTGAGCTCTAAACAAATGCGTATGTTATGTAAAATATGTGATACAATACCGGTTAGTGTGCAACATACATAATTACACTAATGTATAAATAAAACATGTATACTTATGGTGTGTGGGCGTGATATACCTACTTCCAACAAAGCGACAACTATCTCACACGAAGAGATGTCATCGGCTGTGCCATGTGAAATGTTTTTCTTTATTATCTTCGGCCCTTTGATTGACACTACGCGTTTTTTTTGTGAAAATGGACAACATGATATATACGGCTTCCATCTACTAATATATATATATATATATATATATATATATATATATATATATATATGTGTGTGTGTGTGTGTGTGTGGGTGTGTGTACATATATTAGCTATCGACTAGCAATGAAGCATATTGGTATATGAAATATTAGGCATTTACTCTTTCATACTCTACAGTATGTAGGAAAGAAACATTAAAATATTATTGCTTTTTACAGAGATATCACAATTGTCATTTTTAATATATCTGACACAGGATCTGTGTTAAGAGGTTTGTTGTAGATGCGTGCTTCAAGGTTTACAATAAATCATATGATTGTGATTGTTTGACTATGCATAAATCAATATTGTCGAATCCGCATGATTAATTATATCTTGATATGTTCATCTCTAGTAATACTGATTCAGCTGAATTTTTCGGAGAAAAAAATATATGCTTAATAAACGTAAGTAAGGTTAACATTTATTATTGATACTTTCACTACACGAGTAAGACCTCCACTAGTAACATGTCGGCTTAAACTGGTTAGAAATATGTTAGGATTTCACTAATTGTTTTTCATGAATCTTACTAGTTATTTTGATATGAATATTTATGAGTTTTCAATAAATGTTAGAATATTGCTTGATTAATTGTGTTAGAGCATGCAGAAAACACATGTGTAGCTGCTTTTGGACATACTTTAAACGATGCTGAAAGAGTTTTGTCATGCATAAATCATTGAAAACGCGTCATAATTTTTTTTGCGATTATTTAGTATTACTAGTGTCACTAGACATGTCAGCTGTCGTTCTCGTTGACAATGTCGTCTTGGGTCGTCTGAACGATAAGTTGACTTGATACTGGTTTAATGTTTGGCTTAGATCCAGCCGAATAAAACATAACGTTGCTCGCTCGAGGCGGCGCTGCTATAAATAACTAGTGCATGCGCCAAGTTACCGATCAAATCCGCCTGGTACAACCGCTGGTAGTCATAATCCAAATCGGTTTTGTACGTCCTCTCATACGTCAAAATGCCTGTATGAAAGACTTGCTCTGTCCGTATGAGATTTGTTTTGAAACTTAAATTTTAATATATAATATTAAATGTAAACTAAGAAAAGAACAACTTGATATGTAGACTAACACTGATCATAATTAGCTTTAAAACTTCCCTGGCACAGTGGCCCAAAAACCCAACCCGTAATTGTGCAGAGCAGTCAGCCAGCCAGCCAGCCAGCAAGCCAGACAGCCAGCCAGCCAGCCAGCCAGCCTGCGGACCGTTGCTTTTTCAATGCAGCCATCCAGCTATTCATAGACCACTCGAATCACGATACCTATCGTAAATTAGAAAAAATTCTTAAATATTGTGAAAAATGGGAAAACGGTAATGAAACGGTTTTTCGTTTTACGTTTTGAGCATCGCAAATTGAAAATTGGAAAACGGAAGTGCCTGGCTGGTGAGACTATACGTAGGCGTTTTGTCTGACTGGTAAATTACAGCTGAGACGGGGCGGGAAATTGGATTAAATTTGCTTGATGATTTCAAAATCAAATAATTGTACTACAGCAATTTTAACAGACTATTTCGTTTATAAATTCAACGGTTGTTGTGATCTAAGCGCGATATAAAGCACAGTAAGGGGCCGTCTTAAGGTAAACCAGTTGCCCATATGAACCTTCGCACTGCAATAGGGGGCAGTCTTAAGGTAAACTAGTTGCCCACATTAACCGTCGCACTGCAATAGGGGGCAGTCTTAAGGTAAACTAGTTGCCCACATGAACCGTCGCACTGCAATAGGGGGCCGTCTTAAGGTAAACTAGTTGCCCACATGAACCGTCGCACTGCAATAGGGGGCCGTCTTAAGGTAAACTAGTTGCCCACATTAACCGTCGCACTGCCCGTATAAACTGAATCTCAACAAACACTAATCATGTCAACGCCGAACTTGCAACATATTGTGGGTCTTTTTCGGGCGACACAAAGGTTTGAAAGATGCAGTGGCCACTTCACTGTCCCGGGACGGCGTGCATTTGAACGACGAAGGAATGTGGAAATATATTTTACGCTGCAAACTGTCAAACGGTGCTCGGGGAAGTAATAGGTGTGCGTCGTGCACTGCTTGCAAATGTATCAACATCGCGGAAGGTATTGATTGGTAAATACTATGGGAAACCAGCGTGAACAAGTTCGACTTACAACTAATCTGCTTTGCTAATCATACCTGACAGTTATTGCTTGTCTGAACAAAAACATTAAGATATTGTACCACATTCTTAAGCCACATAGGTTTGAATATATTCTCCGTGCCAGTTGTACCACACAGTTACTGCATGGCTGACCAGCAACATGGCGTAACGATAACAAACATATCGCGTGTTGCCTCTGTCGTTTAAGTCAACAGGACATGCCAGTTGTACCAGGCAGTTATTGCCAGACTAAACGACATCATTATGTAATAGTGTACTTGATTACTCTATTTTGTGTGAGTTAATAATCCGTGCAAGTTGCATCGAATGCATGTTTTGTCGGACAGAACGACAGCATGAGAACATATGGGGTCACACACATATTATATAACAATATAGCGGGCTAAAATACCATAACAGTTGTACCGGTTGCAATTATTGCTCAGCTGAGCGATAGCGTGATGTCATCATATTGCTTTTTTATATGGTGGGTGTGCAGACCATGCTAGTTATACCGGGTGCTTTGTTGCCCGGCTGAGCGACAGCATTACGACATGGTATGGTATTATATGCAAAATTACAAATGAACGTCAGTTGCACCATTACTCGGCTAGGCACCAATGAAGTCCTCATATTGCATTAAATTCTTAAATGGTGTGTGAATAGACCACCTTGCTTGTATTGTACGACTGAGTGGCAGCATGACGTAATATTGTATTTTGTTCAGTGGGTACAATTCCTAATTAAATATGTCACTCGGGATGTCATTTTTGGGACAGCCAGTACTTCGCTTCTTGATGATTGAGCAGAATTGGTGATTCATGTTTAGAATTGTTGTGACACCGGTGAGCATGCGTGTTGAAACATTTGGACAGACGTTTTGATACCGCTGGACAGACATTGTGACACAGATAGACAAACGTCGTGACGCATTTAGTCAGACGTGGTTATACAGTTGGACAGAGGTGGCGACGCAATTTGACATAATAGATACCATATTTGGGCCGACGTGTAACAGTTGGATATACGTAGTTACATATTTGGCCGACGTCGTGACAACGTTGGACATAAATGGTGACACAGATGGACAAACGTGGTGACACAGTTGGTCAGACGTGGCGACACAATTTTACATATTAGATAACATATTTGGTCCGACGTGATGGCGCTGCTGGGGACCGAAGTCGTTACAAAGTTGGCCAGACGTGGTTGCACATTTGGACATATATTGTGACACAGTTGCACAAACGTGGTGACATTGTTCGACAGACGTGGTAACACAGATGGAAAGACGTGATGACACAGTTTGACAAACATGATGAAATAGTTGGCCAAACGTGCCGAAACAGTTTGATAGACGTGGTTGAACAGTTAGCCGACGCGGTGACCACGTTGGACAGATGTGTTGACACAGTTGGACAGACATAGTGGTGAATTTAGACAGATATGGTGACACAGTTGTACAGACGTGTCGACACAATACGAGATATGTGACGACATAGTTGGACCGACGTGGTGAGGCTGTTAGACAGGCGTTGTGACACAGTTGGGAAGACGTGGCGACACAATAAAGCAGACGTGACGACATAGTTGGACCGACGTGGTGAGGCTCTTAGACAGGAGTGGTGACACTGTTGAGCAGACGTGGCGACACAATAAAGCAGGCGTGACGACATAGTTGGACCGACGTGGTTAGGTTGTTAGACAGGAGTGGTGACACCGTTGGGCAGACGTGGTAAAACAATAAAGCAGACGTGGTGACAACGTTCAGCATAATTGTTTACTCATATGTAAAAGTGTTGTGACACAATTGAACATGCGTGGCGAAATATTTGGACAGGCGTATTGAAACAGGTGGGCAGACGTGGTGACATAGACAGACAGATGTCGTGACACATTTGGCCATGTGTTGACAAGACCTGGGTCACATTCACATACATAAATAGAACACCCGTTAGTAAAACAAGACCGCTGAGCCCTTATCAGTTGACACATGATACAGCGATGCAGGCGTGGACCAGTGACATTCATGCTGCTGCACTGCATGAACCTGGCACTGGAGGCGCAGTATTTATACTGTACAACATCCAGTCTTCGTCATATATTATACCAGCTTCTTCTAAATAACTTCCAGTGTAAGATAAGATGATACATACATATATGTTAAGTACCATAGTTCCAACACACTGGTGCTGTTCACAATATTGTTTGTAAAATACACGTTATCTTATTCAGTATTAAAATATAATAATATCAATAGTCATCCATAAATTCCCTGGCATAGATGTAAGTCTTAATTTAAAACTAGAACTCTACATGTATAAACCCCTAATAGCAGAAACTAAATAGTCAATAATGATGTCAATTTCACATGTGTATTTCCCAAGGCATTGCCTGACTATCCTACCTATCATTGCACTGTTGTTTACAAACAAGTTACACAGCTCAACGCACTGGTATCAATGGTTTGTGCTAGGGAACAGTCAATATCAACCCTCTCACAGCCACCTCTTAGAGCAATTAATCAATAACTTCAAAGGGAGAGAGACAACACCAACCTAATCCTGGCCACAGCTACCTAATACCTTATTACGTTATTATATCAAATACCATGACATATTAAATATAACAGTAACACCACTAAACATAATCGAAACTGAATTGTCTGAAGTGGTATATCCATGTATCAGCTGCTGATGACTGGACAATATACAATTCTTACCTAAGTAGAATGTTATGTCCCTTTAAGTATCTATCATCAACGGTTTCAGGGTAAGAAACCAGTGTAGTCGGGCAAGTAGAATGTTATGTCCCTGCCTTCCCCACTTACTCACAAAAAATTTTCCCTTCCAATGTCTCCTCATTCGTTTTATTACAGATCCACTTTCTCCCAAGCCCTGTAATTCAAATCACTTTCTCATAATCACTTTATCCCATTCAACCCACCCAACCACGTTTTCCTCCGTCCACTTTCTCCGTCACCCCTAATTGTTGTTCCCGTCCAGTTGACTGTGCTCAGTTGCTCCATGTCAGTTACTCCCACTCGGTTGTTGACTGTGCTCGGTTGTCCCAAATATATATAATTATATAACCCCAGCGCGTCGCACATTGCAGCGGTGAAGTCACTCTGACCAGTTTCTGCCGTCGGTGAATGTAATGTATCTTAGAAAATAACACTCCCACCTGTCACTGTTACCTATCACTGCTACCTGTCACTATTACACGTCAATGTTACCTGTTACTGTTATATGTCACTGTTATATGTCACTTTTAGTTGTCAGTGTTACCTGTCACTGTTATATGACACTGTTACCGGTCACTGCTACCTGTCACTGCAATACATAACTGTTACCTGTCATTGTTATATGTCACAGCTACATGTCTCTGTTACCTGTCACTGTTATCCCACTTGTCATTGTTATATGTCCCTGCTACCTGTCACTGCTACATTTCACTGTTACATATCATTGTTCCCTGTCGCTGTTGCCTGCCACTGTTACATGTCACTGCTACCAGTCAATGTGGCCTGTCACTGTTACATGTCACAGTTACATGTCGCTGCTACCTGTCACTGTTACATGTCAATGTTACCTGCCACTGTTACCTGTCAATGTTACCTGTCACTGTTACATATCACAGGTATATGTCACTGTTACATGTCAATGTTACCTGTCACTGCTACATATCACAGTTATATGTCAATGTTACCTGTCACTGTCACTGTTATATGTCACGTTTACATGTCACTGTTACATGTAACTGTTAATTGTCACTGGTACATGTCAAAGTTGCCTGTCACTGTTAGTTGTAATTGTTGCATGTCAATGTAGCATGTTACTGTTACCTTTCACTGTTAACTCCCACTGGTATATGTCAGTGTTACATGTAACTGTTACATGTCAATGTTACCTCTCACTGTTACCTGTCACTGTTACCTCTCACTGTTATCTGTCACTGTTACCTGTCACTGTTACCTGTCACTGTTACCTGTCACTGTTACCTGTCACTGTTACCTGTCACTGTTACCTGTCACTGTTACCTGTCACTGTTACCTCTCACTGTTACCTCTCACTGTTACCTGTCACTGTTACCTGTCACTGTTACCTGTCACTGTTACCTGTCACTGTTACCTGTCACTGTTACCTCTCACTGTTACCTGTCACTGTTACCTCTCACTGTTACCTGTCACTGTTACCTGTCACTGTTACCTCTCACTGTTACCTGTCACTGTTACCTGTCACTGTTGCCTGTCACTGTTACCTCTCACTGTTACATGTGACTGTTACCTGTCACTGTTACCTGTCACTGTTGCCTGTCACTGTTACCTCTCACTGTTACCTGTCACTGTTACCTGTCACCGTTACCTCTCACCGTTACCTGTCACTGTTACCTGTCACTGTTACCTCTCACTGTTACCTGTCACTGTTACCTCTCACTGTTACCTGTCACTGTTGCCTGTCACTGTTACCTCTCACTGTTACCTGTCACTGTTACATGTGACTGTTACCTCTCACTGTTACCTGTCACTGTTACCTGTCACTGCTACCTGTCACTGTTACATGTGACTGTTACCTCTCACTGTTACCTGTCATTGTTACCTCTCACTGTTACCTCTCTATGTTACCTGTGCTCCAACAGCTGCAGCGGTCTGTGTTTGCTCGCTGCCTTCCACTCGGCAAGTGTTTGAAACATACATCTGGGTAACTAAAAATGTCCGCAAGAATCACAATTGAAACATGTAGTAATGATAATAATAATAATAATGATAATAATAATAATAATAATAATAATAATAATAATAATAATAATAATAATAATAATAATAAGAGCCAGTTGATTATTGTACAGTGTCTAACAAGCGTTCGATTTATTTAATTAGATTTGCGTGGGTTGCTTTTTTTTTGCACTCGGTACAACTCTCATGGTCTATTAGCCAACCGTTTTGTTACATGAAATGCATGTGAACTCATGTTGTCGCTCTGCAATACATGCACTCGGTACAACGGGCATGTCATCAAGTACATTACATAATGATGTCGCTCAGACGGACAACAACTGACTGGTACAATTGGCATGGCATTTTGCCTTTAACGACATAGACATCATACACTATTTGATATGATTACGTCATGCTGCTGCTGCTCAGCTATGCAATAACTGCGTGGTGCAACTGATTGATAATATATTCAAATATATGTGGCCTAAAATTGTGATGCCATATCATAATTATTTTCAAATCTTTGTTGAGACAGGCAATGGCTGTCAAGTATGACTAGCAAAGCAGATTAGTTGCAAGTGAAACTTGTTCATACTAGTTTCACATAGTACTCACCAATAAGAGTACCATCCCGTCCCGTGCGGATGTTGATACACTTGCATAGAGTACCCGGTGCACACCTATAAACCACCCCGAGCACCGTTTAACAGCCTGCAGCGAGGCGCCGCGGAAACAGTAAACACCATTCTTGCGCATTCCTTTGTCGTTCAAATGCACGTCGTCCAGGGACAGCGAAGCGGCTCTGGCATCTGTCAAGCCTTTGTGTCGCCAGAAAAAAAGCAGTCACTGCTCGAGCCTTCAGTGCGGTGTTGACAGGATCAGTGCTTTTTTCAGTTCAGTTCATGTGGGCAGTGCGACGTTTCAAACAGGCAACTGGTTTACTTGAAGATTGTCACTAATTGTGCTTTATATCGCCCGTAGATCACCATTGAATATGTAAACGAAATAGGCTGTTGAAATTGCTGCTGTATAATTATTTTCAAATCATGAATAATGGAATAATGAAAAAAAAATCTTAAACTTCCCGTGCTACTAAATATTTCAGTGTCAGTCCGCACCCTTCTCACTGATTACTTTCCATGCTGCTAGTTGCTGCGAAACTTGCTCACGCCTAAGAACCCACAAGGGGTTGTAGTAAACCATTTGAGACTTGATGCGGAAACATCATGGAGCTTGGATAATCGAGGTTATCTTGCCAACAACTTATTATATACTTCCCTACACTTTGTAAGCAATACATTAATTAAATGTTCACAGTTTACACATTCATAATATTTACATTTCATAGCACATTTGATTGCTTGTTTAATGAAAATGTGCACTTCAAGAACAAATGGCGTCTTTGTCCCGTGTTCGAGCTGTCAGTTATGTTCTGGGGAATGTCAAGCCGCCTTTCTGCAACGCCACCCATCGTGGAAGTGAGACAGCGACAACGCCGAATAACACTCTCATACACTGCCACAGCAACATGTCGTCAGTAATTCGTCAG
>BSQZ01000059.1:965000-967500 GCA_033239005.1 Lamellibrachia satsuma
GCAAGAGTAACATCATTATAGAAGGATGACGAACAAAGCATCAATAAAATGTGGTATATTTCAGCGTTAAAGCATCATCATAATCACGTAATTTAACTATAATCGAGCAAGAGTGTATTTACATTTCCTGCTAATACTCCTATATGTTTTGTATCTCCATTGCCAAATTATCAATGATTTATCTCCGACCCATGGAAGTATCCGTACCACTAGTATTTTGAAATTCTCCAGACTGTTACCCTTTCTACGAACAACATCATTTTCCTTCGTATATTTTAAATTACAATTGTTCGCAACGTGATGCGCTTTTTTGCGATTGTTCCAAGTTACGTAAGTCGTATCCTGCCTGTATGTGTGTATGTAGAACCCTATGTCACACAACATTGAACCAGAGACTTGGTTGGTTTTATCAGTGGACGATTTATTGTAAATATTACGTTACGAATAATAATAACTACAAATTACCCTTCGTGGTTACTACGTTCAGTTGTTGGAAAAGTAAAAGTATAATCATAGTGACTTAGTCGAACTGTAATCGAACTAGAGTGTGTAGGTTATGCTACTCCTCCTATATGCTTTGCATATCGGGCGCCAAACTTTGAATGGGTATTTACGACCACAAGACGGTTACGTAACACTGGTATGTTTTTTTATAAATTACCCCACTGTTACCTTTCTACGAGCAAAGCAATATCCCTTCCTAGTTATTACATATAATTGATCGCAACGCTATACTAAAACATTAACATTTAGGATAATGAAACACCTGGTGCTGACGGATTTCTCCAAAATTCCAAAGGAAGTAAAATTCCTACTTAGTATACGTCTGACACCACAATTTGCTTTGTAATGAAAATATGGAATAGTTTGAAGGAAGAAAACACGAAACACTTATTTAAAATGAGTTTTAAAAAATGCATAGTATTGCAGCTGCCGTGAGTTTTAATCTGCAATATGGTCATTATTAACACAATACTTAGAAACGATGATATATGCATGGTAATACAGTTCTTTTTAATATACACAAAGTTTTAATTACCCTTATTGACTTTCGCCATCATAACAACATTTCTTATTCGGTACGAATGCCGTAGTTTATGCCATATGTTCAGATTTATGGACTTTCCATAATAGTGACTTTTCGCAATTAACGATAGTATTTGTTTTATCTCATTAGCGGCATAACTAGAAGCTGAGAAACAGTCGACACAAGACATATCTTGAGTGCACACGAAATAATGACTTACCTGAATGGTAACTGGCGACGCCAACTTTGTCTCGACCTGCCGCCGAACTCGGTTTGTTGCTGGGAATGGCGAGCACTCGTGCGCACACAAATGCAGGCAAAACGTATGTACGAACGCGAGTTTGATTCGCACTCTACTTTCGTGTTTGAATAAAACAACGCGTCGCCTTGCACTACGAAGTATGTACCGAATGGGGTGCTCGCGGCGACGGCCCGAACGGTAGGGGCCGAGTCCATTTTGTATATTTAGGGATGACCAGGTTCTTGACGCAACATCGTTTGTGCGGATGTTGTAATGATTCATCCAACAACTTCAAGTTGTTAATCATTGCCAAGGACTATCAGAATAAACATGGGTTTACTGCTACGTGCTCACAATAGTTATGGAATGTGTAATAAGGTATTTATTGCACAACAAAAACTCGCAGCAGATAACATCAATAATTGGACGCGTTCTGCAAAATACAGTCCAGTTGTTTTGCAACTCTCGTGCTGTATTTCTGGCGATCATCTGACGAAAAGTGTCGCTGTTCTTGAATGAATACAATCGTTGTGTAATGTTAGTGGCATAAACTTCGAAAATACAATTGAAGGAGAAATATGATTTGCCTCATCTGATTGTAATGTATTTTGAATGGTTGAATGGAATGCATTCAACTAATTATCAGGTATTATTAAGGCACTATCATGTTTGCAAATGTTCATATATATTCTGATTTGTGAACTTGATATGTTGCTTTAGTAAAAACATAAACATGTCCACTCTCGAGTGTTGTCCATTTACATTCTCTGTGATATTCCTCGTTTTCTGCCGCCTTTGACCGTGCTTTGTAGAATATATTTCGCAAGGGTGTTGCATCTAGTTGTATGACCGAACCATTGGAGTTTTCGGCGTTGTACTCTGACCAAAAGCGGTTTTGTGGTCCTAAAGCTTATGTTAAGGCTGGCAATACTGATATGTTTGTTATGTGGTCTCTGTAAGAAATTGTCACGATCTTTATGAAACATATAATCTAAAATGCGGTTATTCTTCTTTCGGTCTCGGCTTTTAGGGTCCAGCTTTCGCATCCGCATGTCAGCACTAACATAACCAGGCTTTCATAGTGTCATATCTTTCTTGTTGTTTTAATGTTGTTGTTGCTCCATATCTTCTTGAGTCTTGCTATCGCTGATGTTGCCAGGTTTACCCGTGTGTGTATTTCCTAGGTAAAGTCACCCTCAGAGGAAATCGACCCGAGGTACTTCAAATTATGT
>BSQZ01000059.1:972500-1007500 GCA_033239005.1 Lamellibrachia satsuma
AGTATTATCGATAGTAAATCGAACTATCCATAGTAACGATATTTGGCAAAACAATTTAATGATATTCGGTTTGATGCCATCCCATCCGTACTAAATTCGTTTTATGATGTTCGGTTTTATGCCATCTTATCCCGGACTAAAGTGATTTAATGATGTTCTATTATATGCCATCTCATCCCTGACTAAAGTGGTTTAGCATTGCTCCGTTGGGTACCATCCCATCCCGGATTATACTTGTTTAACGATGTTCCGTTGTGTGCTATCCCATCCCGGAATAAAATTGTGTAATGATGTTCGGTTTTATGCCATCCCGTCCCTGTCCATTTTTATTTATGGACTACTTTTTGACTAATGACGTTCCGTTGTATACCATCCAATCCAAGGGTAAATTTTTTTATCAATATTCTTTTTTCCATCCTATTCCTGGCTAAAGTTGTTTTATGATGTTCGGATTGATGCCATCCTTTCCCAGACTCCATTTGTTTACTGATGTTCCATTTGTGCCATTTCATCCCGGACTAAAGTTGTTTAATGATGTTTCGTTGTATGCCATCCTTTCCTAGACTCCATTTGTTTAATGATGTTCCATTTGTGCCATTTCATCCCGGACTAATGTTGTTTAATTATGTTCCGTTGTATGCCATCCCATCCCAGGCTAAAGTTGCTTAATGATGTTCCGTTTAGTGTCATCTCATCCCGGACTATAATTATTTAATGATGTTCCATTTTATGCCATCTCATCCGATACTAAAGTTGTTTATGATATTACGTTTTATGTCATTCCATTCCGGAAATAATATTTAATGATGTTTGATTTTATTTTATTTTATTTTATTCATCCCATCCCGGACTAAAATTGTTTACTGCTTTCATCGACGAACTGACACTGAAACCAAACAGTTGACCCATTAATTAGGGGTGTAACAAATAACAAATATATGGAACGTTCGTTGCATCGCAGTAGTCTATGTGATAAATCAGTACATTCGATAGTAAATTGAACTATCGATAGTAACGACATTTGAATAAACAAGTCAGCACTACGTGAATCATATGTGCGTGTCAAGAACAATTATTGTTGTCTCGGCATCGTTAAATATAATAACACTCATCGTACTAATCTGTTCCAAGTCACTTACTGCCACCCCGTTGTCCTAAATATAGTTCACCCCTGAGCGTCGCGCTTTGCAAAGGCCGAGACACCCTGTTTATGCCGTCGGTGAATGCTATTTTTTTAGAAACCACCACCCACACCTGTCACTGCTACCAGTGATTGGTCAGCAATCGCGTACTTAGCCGTACTCACGTACGCACTTGCTTCCCCATTTACACGGCAAACAAATAGTTTTCCAAATTTCCATCCCGCCCCCAATAACTGAATGGTCGATATGACTGGCATTAACCGTGAAGTGCAAGAAGGAATCATACAATTAATACGGCCTACACAGGGCCATCTACAGTCAATGCAACGAGAACAATGGTAACTTAACTATCGTGCAGCCAGCAAATAGTCCCTAGTTAGAATTACGATGGACACAGTCCAGTAGTGCGCCTTCTCCTTCAGCGTATCGGTTTCTTTCAGTCTGAGCTTGAGTTATACGAGAATGCACGCGCTGTTACATAAATAATCTGCAATCTCTATGTCGCACGGTATACATTAATGTCTGCATTCACTGCTGCAGTCATTGCCTGGAATATTTGGAAGAATATGGGACGACACAGTCAGGCGCTACTAGTTGTCCATCAAAAGGTTGACTTCATCTCTCGCCACATTCATACAGACCAAACAGTGTAACATCTGCCCAGAACTGTGGAATATATTGTTTGACAGTGCTATAGAGGTAGTGGAATGATTTGGGAATGAAACACGCTGCGTAATGATGTTAGACATAAGCACCGTCCGTGAGAACGTGTCCACAAATATAACCACCAGCCAGTATTGGATGATGGCAGTGTATCTGCCGTTCGTGGATGATTTGCTGCAGGAAATGGACAAGCATGAATTAATTGCTGAACATCGCTACATGGCCCAGTGCCTTACGCCACGAGGTGTTCCAAGACGACAGGTGATCTGCGGCAGCTACAAAATGGAAAATAATATAGGAGATGGTCTATGATACAATACAGAAAATTAATCCTTTCCTCTGCCATAATATGTATACAGCAGTCGTATACTGCTGGTTATGTCTGTCTTGACTGCTACAACGCTCGATCATTTAATGCCATGCGACACCACAGTGACAACTGAGTACTTGTCGGAATTTTTCCAGACCCAGGTACACAAGGTCAAGACGTTGGATGCAGAAAGCATCATGAAACAGTTCAGTCGTTTAGCGCTAACACTCCGCCTAATGAAGGAGAGGTTTGTAACTGATCCCTTTCTGTAGACATGCTACACTCGTAAACATTTGTTACCGGAGCATTATATTTGTCTACATATTTTTTACCGGAGCATTATATTTGCCTACATATTTTGACTTCCGGCTACTTGGACTTGGTGCAGCGACTTGAATTTGGTGTAGATCATTTACAGAAATACGCGGAATATCAAATAGAATAAGTATTACTATTGCATATATATTATACACAAACGTATTGTAGACATATATTAGGAAACAGGTTTTGTTAATTATTAGTCAGAGGGAGTATTTTCGAGTAAGTTAGTTTCGGATTCTGTCAGGGAATTCAGCGAGCGTTTATAGGGGTGTTTATAATTCGAAAATTGAGATAACAGTGAATAGTCAATAACATTGAATATTGGTTAGAATAAGTATTAGTATTATACATATAGTGTTCACCAACTTCTTGTAGACATATATTAAGAAACCGTTTTTGTTAACAAAGGTAGTATTTTTTATTTTTCCCGGATTCAAACTCAACGAGTGATAAAAGGGAGTTTGTTTACAAGTCATTCAACCCGTGCATCGAGCTATCGTTTACATTGGCTAATATATATATATATATATATATATATATATATATATATATATATATATATATATATATATATATATATATATATATATATATATATATATATATATATATATATATATATATATATATATATATATATATAAGATAAAGTGATTTATTTACTTAAATTACATACATAAGGTAATATCTGACATAGTGGTAGTAAACGTTTTCGGTAAAAAGGAATTAACAGCAGGATTTTAGCGTAAATTAGTACGCATTGACTTCGTTGTTTTGTTACACAGTGTTCTCCGTATACGCTAGGTGGCAGGATTTTTTTCTCATGCGAGGTTAATAGAATACACAGTTAACAAGTATATTAGCCTAAAGTATTCTTTTGATCACAAAAACAGCCTTATTCAAGGCTAACGTAGCAAATTAATTAAAACTAAATTGTATGATGGCGCAGTGCAAACGGCAGTTAAAGGCCACAAGGCACTTAATTTGTGGCAGCTGCAGTAACTGGGTGGACTTCGTCAAGTCTGGGTGCGAGAAGTCCTGGGCTGAGGTCCAGGCAGATAGTTTTAGTTTTGAGTGTAGGGGATGCGCGAAGATGAAGGAACTAGAGGTGGAGTTGGAAGAGCTGAGGCTGCTCGTTGTGGCAATGGTGGGAAGGGAGCAGGGGAGTTGTGCCAGTAGTTCCGGTGGGGGAACAGTAGACGATAAAGTGGGGAAAGACACAAGAGATGCTAGGGAGAGCTCACCGCAGCCTGGGAGGAAGCAGAGAGGAGGGAAGGTGACAGGTCATAGGGAGACATGACGTAAGGAGACGGGAAGGAAAGGAACGGGAGGGAAGACAACCGGAGTGAAGGAGAGGGGAGTAGAGGAGACAGGAGGGAAGGAGAAGGGAGTGGGGGAGACGGGAGGGAAGACAAATGGAGTGAAGGAGAGGGGAGTAGCGGAGACAGGAGAGAAGGAGAAGGGAGTGGGGGAGACGGCAGGGAAAACAACCGGAGTGAAGGAGAGGGGAGTGGGAGAGACAAGAGCAAAGGAGTGGGAAGTGGGGGAGACAGAAGGGAAGGGGTCAGAACAGAATGTGATGGAGGGGATCGAAAGGAAGAGTTATTCTGCAGCAGTGATAGAGGGGGTGAGGAAGAGAGCGAGGGTGTTTGTGGGGGATTCGATAGTTAGGAAGACCGACAGAGCCTTAAACAAGGGAGATGATGTGGTAGTCTGCTTGCCTGGAGACAAAATAGAGGCGATAACTGAGAGGGTAAAACACATCGTAGGCTCGGGTAATGGTGAACCTGTTTTAGTACACGTAGGGACAAATAACGTAGAGAGGGAGGGTACAACTGCCATAGTTAGGAAATATAGGCAGTTGGTCAGAACACTAAAACAGACGCGGGTTAAGTAGGTAATACTGTCAGGGATTTTACCTGTAATGGGCAGGAGGGGTCACAAATATCGAAATTGTCGGGGGATGGCAATTAACATGTTAGTCCAGAAGCTATGTAGGGAAGAGGATGTTGGATTTGTGGATTTACGGGGACGTTTTGTTGGGAGGGCAGATATGTACATGAAGGATGGGCTTCATTTAAGTGGAAAGGGGGCGGCAGTATTCGCGGACAAACTTTCAGCAGCAGTAGATAGCGACTTGGGTACAATGACAAATATTTTTGGAAGTAAACATTCTTTAAAATAGAAGTGCAGGGGGGTTACCTAGAGGTGTCTCAAGCAGAACAAGAGGCCACTAGCACAGATAAACCAATATCAAATCATCCGAAAAACATCTCTGAAAAAGGTTGTAGATGCGTATGTTTAAATGCAAGGAGCATAGTAAATAAGAACAACGAATTAAACATTATGGTAGAAGATATTGACCCTCACATAATTGGTATAACTGAATCATGGGCCAACATAGATATAACATATGCTGAATTAGGACTGACAGGATACGTAATGTTTAGGAAAGATCGAATAGGAAGAAGGGGAGGGGGAGTTATTTTATATGTTAGAGAATCTATTCAGGCTGATGAAATAAAACTAGAAAGGGAAGCAGATTGCGATGAAGCTGTTTTGTGCAAAATTGTTTCAGGAAATTCAAAATTAACTATTGGATTAGTTTACCGAAGTACAAACATAAAGGAAGAGGACAACACAAAAATAAAAAAACGCTATAAAGGAAGTTAGTAAAGGGGAATGTATCATAATGGGATATTTTAACTATGGACACATACAATGGAATTCTCTAGAGAGCACAGGGATTGAGGATCATCAATTTCTATGTTTAATCCAGGATGGCTTTCTTACTCTCACGTACTAGAACCAACCAGGGGAGAAAATGTATTAGATATAGTTTTGTCATCACAAAAAGAATTAGTGGACAATGTAAAAATATTTGAACCATTGGGTAATAGTGACCATAATCAAATACATTTTGACATCAATGTAAAATCAGAAAGTAAAAATAAGAAAACGTACAAGAGAAACTTCCACAAAGGTAACTACAAAGATATGAGAAAATACTTAGCAAAGCTAGATTGGAAAAACATGCTGATGAATAAGACCGCAATTGAATGTTGGAATATTCTAAAATATGAAATTGAGAGTATCATTGATAAATTTGTTCCCTTCAAAAACAAGGAAAACGGTGTAGAAAGAAACACTTGTCAAAAGAGGCAATTAGAAAAATAATGCTAAAACAAATTATGTGGAGGGTTTATAGGCGTACCAGAAAGGAAGAAGACTATGCAAAATACAAAGAGGCACTTAATGCAGCTACAACTGAAATCAGACAATCTAAAAGCAGCTATGAGCAAAAACTGGCATGTAACATAAAAATGACAGCAAGAGTTTTTATGTATATGTCAGGAGTAAACAAAACGAACAAGACAAGGTTGGACCTCTAGAAGACAGTGCTGGAAATATAATATCACAGGGGTTTTTAATGGCGGAAGACCTAAATGGTTACTTCAGTTCAGTGTTTACCAAAGAAGATATTAGTTCATTACCAGTTGATGATGCTAAATTTCAGGGGGCTAAATCTGACTATTTAGGACCGTTATTTGTAACTCCAGAATTGGTAGCTAAGAAAATAAAGGCAATGAAGGATAACAAATCACCGGGAGTGGATGGGATTCCTCCAAAATTACTAATGGAAACAGTAGATCAAATCAGTATATCACTTGCAAGAGTATTCAACTTGTCATTAAAAGAGGGAGTTGTTCCGTTTGAATGGAAAGAAGCAAACATCATACCATTATTTAAAAAGGGTTCGAGAAATAAGTCAGAGAATTACAGACCAGTGAGTTTAACGTCTGCGATTTGTAAATTATTAGAAAGGTTAATTAAAGACCATATGGTGGACTTCCTCGTTAAGCATAAATTATTAAATTCATCTCAACATGGATTCCTTAAAGCGAGGTCATGCTTAACAAATATGTTATGTTTTTTGGAAGAAATCACTAAGTGGATAGACGTGGGATCGCCAGTAGATATTATCTATTTAGATTTTCAGAAAGCTTTTGACAAAGTGCCACATCAAAGATTACTACTTAAATTAAAAGCCCATGGTATCGGGGATAGCATAACTGGCTGGATAGAACAATGGCTGACTGACAGAAAACAACGAGTTGTAGTAGGTGGAGAAGTTTCAAATTGGAAATCGGTTTTGAGTGGGGTACCTCAAGGATCAGTATTAGGACCTATATTATTCTTAATTTATATCAATGACTTGGGCGACAGTATAACAAGTAACATACTGAAATTTGCGGATGACACAAAACTGTTTAGAAAGGTTAATACTGATAGTGATAAGCAACATTTACAAAACGATCTAAACAGATTAGTGAAATGGTCTGAGAAATGGCAGATGCTGTTCAATTTTGGGAAATGTAAATGCCTACATACAGGACATGGGAACTTGAATGTAAATTATAAAATGGGAGATACTGTTGTGGGTACTATATCGTAAGAAGGATATAGATACGCTTGAACGCATGCAAAGGAGAGCAACTAAAATGATTCCAGAACTTAGATACCTTAGTTATGAAGAACGCCTGAAAGAATGTGGTTTAACAACTCTAGAGACAAGGAGGTTAAGAATATGTTTTTCTCACTCAAGAAGGATAGCAGAACTAGAGGACATGAGGTAAAATTAGTAAAGGATCAATGTAGATTGGACATCAGGAAGGACAATAAATGAATGGAACAAATTGTCTACAGATTATGTAACTGCTAGCAGCGTGAATATGTTTAAAAACAAGGTTGACACATATCTCAGGAGGGCGGGTTATAAGTAGGTGAACATTGTTGGACTCTCGATAAGCCAATGGCTTCCTTGTCCACTTGCCATCTGGGC
The DNA here is from genome assembly GCA_033239005.1 of Lamellibrachia satsuma. Lineage (NCBI taxonomy): Eukaryota > Metazoa > Annelida > Polychaeta > Sabellida > Siboglinidae > Lamellibrachia > Lamellibrachia satsuma. Next base: position 979,780 of record BSQZ01000059.1, read on the forward strand.
CTTTGGCTGGATGGCAAATCTTGTTAAATATGTCTTCTTGGCTAACTATTCAATGGATGTTATTACTGCAACGGGTTTGCGTTTCTCTGTTAATATAATTATCAGGATTTATTCTAAGTACATATGATCATCTTAGCAAAAGTGTTCCAATGATGTTTAATGATATTGTAGTACATGAACATGTGTTCCGATAACGCTTCACCAGCTGTAATGGCAGAACCCTGAGCTCGTTTGCTAAATGAATTGAACAATAACATATATAGGTGATAAAGGTCATTTAATAATTGTACCAACTACTCTGAGGATTACAACCTTGTCGCGGTGGAGTAGCTTGGGTGCTTCAGTGATCCTGAGAGCTAGGCCGGGTGGGATACGTGTATCCCTAGTAGGTTTAACCATGCCGGACTGGTCGAGGGTGAGATTCCAGACTAAGAGTGATCCCTGGTCCTCCAGGTTGGGGGTTGGGCGGCAGGCTAACAACATGCTCCCGTAAAAAAAAACAGATGTTACAGAAACATGTACAAGAAATCCAGCCTTTCTGATGGGTGATATTGGCGCTCGTTCTTCGACAGAGGATAGCATGAATGGTGATCGCCAAAGCCGTAAGGAAACTAACACCAAGATAGAGCCGTTAGTACATCCACGGAAACAGATCAAGGTTGCGTGTTGGAATGTGAGGACGATGAACGCAGATGGTAAAACTGAGCAAATTGTAGATGAAATGAATAACTATGGCATAGACATACTGGGAATCAGCGAGAGTACGTGGACTGGAATAGGAAAAGTCAGACTAGAAGGAGGGGAGACAGTGTTGTATTCTGGGGTAGAAACCAGACACGAGTTTGGTGTTGGGATAATAATATCTAAGAAGAACAGGAACACACTTCTCGAATGGCATCCAGTGAACGAACGAATTATTACTGCTAGATTCTTTTCAAAACACATAAAGATGACTGTAGTGCAATGCTACGCGCCCACAAACAATGCAAGTGATGTGGATAAGGAGCACTTCTACGAAGTTTTGCACGGCATAACAACAGCAGTACCGAAACATGACATGCTTGTGGTCCTAGGAGACATGAATGCAAAATAGGAGCGGACAATAACGGCTATGAAAACGTGATGGGAACAAACGGATGTGGAGAGATGAATGAAAATGGATTCCTATTCGCAGAATTTTGTCAAACACAGAATCTTGTAATCGGTGGCAGTATATTTCCGCACAAGAGCATCCACAAGTTAACGTGGATGTCACCAAATGGAGTTACCAAGAACCAAATTGATCACATCACAATTGATAGAAGATTCAGAAGATCATTGAAAGACGTAAAAGTAAGGAGAGGAGCAGATGTAGGCAGTGATCACGAACTTGTAGTAGCTAATATCCTTAAGCTAACTTAAGGCTTGCTGTGTAGACAGTCTGTGGAGAAGAGCGGTAGAAAGAGGTATGATGTTGATAAGCTTCGAGTGTATGAAACTGCTCAAGAATTCAAGATTGCACTGAGTAATAGGTTCCAGGTGTTGGAACACACTGAAAGAGTAGAAGATTGTTGGTCAGGGGTGAAGGAAGCTATTGTTGGTGCTAGCGAAGAAGTTCTTGGATTCAGAACGCACGCACAACCGGGATGGATGACAGGAAGAAGCCTGAAAGAGTAAGCGAGCGGACAAAATCAATGCTACCAAGTCGGAAAGACTAAAGACAATACTAAAGAACAAGTATATAGCCAAAGACAAAGAAGTTAAAAAGAGTGTCCGTGCAGACAAAAGGACGTATATGGATGACCTTGCAAAGCAAGCAGAGCATGCTGCAAACAGAGGTGAACAAAGAACGCTGTTTACACTGACCAAGAAAATAACTAATGAAAGCTGCAGAAAAAGTACACCGCTCAAGAACAAAGGTGGAGAAGTAATAACATCAGAAGCAGACCAGATAGAGAGATGGAGAGAACACTTCTCTGAGGTTCTGAACTCAGATGCACCTGATGATCCTGTTGATGTTCCAAACAATGAATTATTCGACATAGACATTGACACTAATCCGCCTAATATAGAAGAAATTGAAAAAACTATAAAAGCGTTGGGAAACGGTAAATCACCAGGAGTTGATAACATACAGGCTGAAATGTTGAAAACACAGAGTAATATGGTAGCACGAAAACTTGAGGAAGTGTTCAAATTAATATGGAAGAATGAAGAAATACCTGAAGAATGGCAGAAAGGAGTCATCATTAAATTACCTAAAAAAGGTGACATGGAGAACTGTAATAACTGGAGAGGTGTTACGTTGTTGTCAGTTCCCAGCAAGGTGCTGGGAAGGGTGATTATAGTCAGGATAAGAGATGCGCTCGATAACAAACTGAGGAAAGAACAAGCAGGTTTCAGAAGGGGGAAAGGATGTATGCAGCAAATTTTCATATTAAGGAATATCATCGACCACTCTTCATCAACTATGTGGATTTTAGGAAAGCTTTTGATAGTATTCACAGAGAGAGTTTATGGAGAATTATGAAATACTATGGAATTCCATCCAAAATTATCAATCTTGTGAAAATGTCTTACAAAAACTTCAGATGTGCAGTTGAGCATGGAGGCAAATTGTCAAAATGGTTTTCTGTGATGTCGGGAGTGAGGCAAGGATGTGTGATGTCAGGGTTTTTGTTTGTATTGGTGATAGACTGGATTATGCGGAAAACAACTAGAAGGAAAAGAGGAATTCAATGGGGATTAGATACGATGGAGGACCTAGATTTTGCAGACGAGTTAACACTGTTATCAACATCAAGAAGAAACTTACAGCAGAAGACAAACGAGCTAGAAGTGCATGCAAAGAGAACTGGACTACACATAAACACAGCCAAAACGAAAGTGATGAAGATCAAGACTGATGATAACCAACCAATAGTAATAGGCATAGACAATGTAGAGACTGTTGATAGTTTCACTTATCTAGGCTCAGTTATGGATGCAGACAAAGGTTCAACAGCAGATATAAGCGCACGCATAAAGAAAGCGAGAGCAGCCTATTATAAACTGAGGAAAGTGTGGGCATCAGGCCAATACAGAAGGAAAACGAAACTCAGAATCTACAAGAGCAATGTGATGTCAGTTCTACTATACGGAGCAGAATGCTGGAAGGTAAACCAAAATGATGGACAAAGGCTCAATACATTTCACAATAGATGTTTGCGTCGAATTCTACATATATTCTGGCCAAAAAAAATTTCAAACGAAAAACTGTATGAAGAGGTAGAAATAAGCAGGATAACAGACATCATCAAGGCTAGAAGATGGAGTTTTATTGGCCATATCCTTCGATTTGAAAATACAAATGACTGCCGTATAGTGATGAATTGGACACCTGTGGGAAAGAGAGCGATCGGAAGACCAAAAGAGACATGGCGGAGAATGGCGGAAAAAGAACGAGATGGGTTTGGGTGGACATCATGGGCAGAGGCGGCACAGAGGGCGGCTGACAGGGCGGAATGGCAGACTTTTGTATATGCCCTATGCGACACATGGCGCCCAAGGGATCCGTAAGCCGTAAGGCGTAATAATTGTACCAAATGTAACTAATAACATATATCTCTCGATGAGACAAAGCTTAAGACCTAAAGAAATGATACCGTCATCCAGGTACTTCAAACAATTATTAAATGACAAATCATATTAGCAAAGATGGGGCGGTAATATCCCCCACCCGGCCTTATGCAGTATAGACCCAACCCCCACCCCAGGGCTCTGCCAGTGAGCTAAACCGCCTATGGAGTGATTCGGATACTAAGAGTACAAATAGTCAAAGTGAATGTCAGTACACGTTAAGGAAACCAATGTCAGTCATACTGCAATACTATCCAACGCAAACGCCTATTAGCGTGATTATGTGAACACGTTTATATGAGCATAAATTGGATGCCAGGGCGAAATCAGTCGTGCTCCCTATTTTCATGCTGCACACAGTGGATGCCAGTCATACTGGAACAACCAGTGCCTACAGCAATAGGCCAAGTACATTTGTGGTGAAAGGAGTATGTCCCAAGCTAGCGGAATGTTGTACATCCTTGGGAATACTACTGCTAATGGGATGTGGTATATCAGTGGACATAGTACTGTACACAATGGGTGCCAACCATACTGAAACACCCAATGCCTACCGGGCAACCCAGACACATTCAAGGTCTGGTCATCTGCAGCATAGGGATAAGAATGTAACGTTTAAAGGCGGTGGACTTCCACCTGCCCATAGATTGAATTTGTGTTTCACTCATCCCCATGTCTGCCGCCGTAGTAGCGGCACCGATTCTAAAACTGTGAGCTTTATATTTACTGGAGTCCAGTCTCACCCACTCTAATGCTTTACGCAAGTATTGACAAAAGTAGTTTCGCGAAAGAGGGAAGGCATTAGCAAAAGCAAACAATGGGCCATTAAATGACCAACGAACCTTCAGGAATCGAGACAATGCTTGGACCGGACAATACTTATTGTGCGTTTGTGAAATATGCAGAGTGACAGGGCGCCCAAACGTGTTGTGCTTAAAATGACACAATACCAAAACTATGTGTGAATGAGAAATGGTGACATCTGCCAAATGAATGACGAACAGTGATGAGTGTAGCTGGAAAACAGGTCTTCTCGTGTTTGATGGGAATAGAACGCTCATTTGCCAGTGCCATGAAAAGATTAAGATCGTGCAAACAACGTGATGAATTTGGGGGGCCGATATAGATGAAATCGTCCAATATGTGACCCACAGCCATTACACCCCGTGTCTTCAGAACCCACTGCAAAGCACAAGTCAATCTTTCAAAAAATAGGGCAAGATTCAGAACATCCCATTGGCAGGCAACGGTCGTAGAAAAAAATATAATTCCATGTGAAACCAATGCGTCCCAGTGAAAGCTCTTTGAAACCGAACAAATGACAGCAAGGCGGGTGGATGGGAATGATGCGAAAGGCATCCTCGATGTCGGTCTTACCCTCCAGTGCACCTCGGCCAAACTTATTCAACAAAGTTATGACATGTTCTAAAGTTTCATAAGAGACAGCGGTGAATTCCTTTGGAATATATTCACTAATGGTATTACCCTGTGGGAAAGAAAGATCATGAATAAGACTTAATGCGTTTGGCTCTTTCTTTGTCACTACCCGAAGCGGGGATGACAGGTAATGAGTGAATGGCGGTGAAATTAATGGGCCAGCAATATGTGACTCACAGCCATTACACCCCGTGTCTTCAGAACCCTCTGCAAACACAAGTCAATCTTTCAAAAATGGGGCAAGATACAGAACATCCCATTGGCAGGCAACGGTCGTAGAAGAAATTAGAATTCCATGTGAAACCGAACAAATGATAGCAAGACGGGTGGATGGGAATGATGCGAAAGGCATCCTCGATGTCGGTCTTACCCACAAGTGCACCTCGGCCAAACTGATTCAACAAAGATATGACTTGGTCTAAAGTTTCATAAGAGACAGCGGTGAAGTCCCTTGGAATACATTCATTAATGGTATTACCCTGTGGGAAAGAAAGATCATGAATAAGATGGAATGTGTTTGGCTCTTTCTTTACCACTACAACAAGCGGGGATGACTGGTAATGAGTGAATGGGGGTGAAATGAATGGGCCAGCAATGCGTCCCAGTGAAAGCTCTTTGGAAAGTTTCTGTTCGACTACGTCCTTATGGTCTAAAGCAGATGGGTGATTGTGGGTAGAAAGGAGAGTAGTAGTTTAGTTTGAATCCGTTGATGAAACCGTCCACCAGAAAATTAACTTCCGCCTGGTCATAACCAGTGAGGGCCTGTAGTAACTGTTCAGGATTTACTGGTGGTGGGACTGCTTACTTTTTAACAACATGAGCTGGATGGGTGGGGTGCATGACATTTGGCCTACACGTGCTTGAATTTGCACATACGCGAGTGACACTTGCCCCCTCGCTGGTATTGCCATCAGTAGCGATTTGGAAAGGGTTGGGAGGGGGCGGGATTTGGTGGGCACAGGACCGGGAGCACGAGCTGACCCCCTGAACATCCTTAGTGTACATACACTTGAAAAACAGGTCCCACCTGGGTTACTCCCAGGGGAAACCTGCTAACTCAAACTGCTGGAGTGACCGGAATCGTGCGTCATATTGCCGCCAGGCCAATGGTGGACCTGTCGCGGCAATATCACGCACAACCTCGCAATATTTAAACAAGCCGGGTGCTGCCTCCAGATATCGTTGGGCATACATTGCCCCAAACACCAAGAAGGCAAAAGTCCGCTGATCGATGGTGGAAATCTGCCTTCCCCTGGCAGCAAAGAGAAGACTTGGTGCGAGTCAACAGAAGAGACGGCCATTTTGTATTGGGCACACGCTTCTCATAACATGGATCATTACATTATCGAGTAAGTTTCGCCATTACTCTAATCATTGAATCAGTTCCCGGATCAACCTACTTCGTTCAGCTTACCAGGTTCTAACGCAATTGACTAGTAATAGTAACAGAGAAACTTACCCTTCGCATAACAGAAGTCCAGGTTGGCTATAACATACCAAAACCGCCTTTATTCGCAAGACATCGCCGCATCAATACAATATGTTGTCTTTTATCAACACTAGAATTAAAACTGACACTCTTCCATCGAAACTAAACTTAAACTCATTCTAACGCTCTTCCACCGAGGCTAAACTAAAACTAATTCTAACGCTCTTCCACCAAGACTAGAGCCAAAACTGACTATCTGTATTTTTGGCATGCATGTATACGCTTTCTTGCGCCAGGCACAGTCATGATGAGTCCTCCCAGACGGGAGGGCATGTCCTTATAAGTCAACAGAGCAGTCTCAGTCGTGGACCACTATTCTGGACATCCTAGGCTAACCCACACAAATATATATCTGGATACTCCCCTGGATGCTTTATGTAACTACACTGTTCGCTTTGCAGAACAACACCTTTGAGTGCAGAACGGGTCAGCAGACATCGTTAATAATATAGTTGTACCGTCCGCTATCTGGATATAGGTATTCTTGGACGGGTCAGCAGACATCATTAATATAGTTGTAGTCTTCTACTGGGACAGTCGGTTTTGATATAACCTTTTCTAGGAGACTGACCTATTCGTCCGCTCTCGCTAACTTAGTTGTTTTCCTCTCATCAATCCGTTTACACACAACTTGTCTCCCTGCTATAACTAGAGGGGTACATGACAATTTGTTGGGGTTGGAAATGGTGGACGTGAGTCAGTTAAAAAAACTCGACAAAGTCATTCGCCCATATCTTGGCCTTTATGCACTCAGGAAGGTCGGCCCCCAAGGCGGTGGTGTGGAATGGAACACACCTGTTTGGAGCAGGCTCACCCTTATCGTCCATCAATGTGCTGAGTGCGCCAGCAACAGCGAAGTCCATGGGATTGTCCCCCTCGATGTTGGGGCCTGCCATTGCGATTTCGGAGGCGGGATCCCCCGATGGCGCGGGCGCAGTGGGCGTGACATCAGCGGCACGTGTCGCATCCCGGTCCTCCCGCAGCTGCTTTAGCACTTCCCTGGTGACAATGGCCGCCATGTCAGGAGTGCTGCCTGCTGCGTCCGGGACCCCGTCAAGTCCTCTGGTCGCTACGCAGCGGCAGCTACAGTGCGACGTCGGCGAATGGTTGGTGCTGGCGCGGGCGGCTCAGCCTCGGCGGCGCGCTTCCTTGCTGCTCGGCGGTGGGACGGCGGCCTCACCATGGCTCGTACCGGTTTTGGTAGACGTCCGCGTGGCGGCATACTGCAAATGTTAAACAAGGGGCAGAAACAACGTCCATTTGCAATATCAATAATGGCACCATTGTGGAACTATCCCAAATAAATGTTGGGTGGGGCAAACAGTTTATCACAGCACATCCACCAAACACGGGTGATGAGTGAGAGGGTCCAGCATATTCAACAGTCGGTATCACAACACACCGAATCATAAGAGAGTGGGGCCATCAGAGCAAACAGTCTTTATCACAGCACACCCACCAAACACGAATCATAAAATAGTGGGGTCATCAAGGCAAACTCACTGTATCATATCACACCTGTTTTTATTGAAGTCTGCACCGTAACAAGCATTATCGTAGGTGGCAGTGTAAAACTAAGTGGCGGCGGCATAATATATATATATATATATATATATATATATATATATATATATATATATATATATATATATATATATATATATATATATATATATATATATATATATATATATATATATATATATATATATGTATATGTACATGTATATGCATATGCATATGTATATGCATACATACATGCATACATACATACCTACATACATACATACATATATATATATATATATATATATATATATATATACATATATATGAATACATATACATACACACATACACACACATATATATATATATATATATATATATATATATATATATATATATATATATATATATATATATATATATATATATATATATATATATGGCATTAACAGCGAGAGGTTGAATGAAAGCCAGTCATACTGCAACCAACATACAACCCCTAGCATTGACAATAGCATTGACAAGAACAGTATTTTTTTTAATTAAGTCTCAGTAATAAATGCACAAGGATTAGGATATAAAGTAGCCTGTACTTAGAGCTGGGAGAGAAAGTGGCCCCACTGGTCCCACTGTTTCGCAGCTCCCCTGATGGAGCGCACATATTTGCGCATCCCTACTTCGTTGAGGTGGACTCCACAGCTATTAAAATATTGTTCCCAGTTGGCGTGCATGATTCGGTGTCGCCAATAGTGAATATGGGGCAGATCCGATGTCAGGGCATCCAGCGTACGATTAACGACAAACCGAGCGTCCTTAAAATCAGCACGCGTTGCGTACCGCCGGGGCCCGGTCGGGTGCACGGCGACGCGCGGCATAACCTGACAAAGGACTACTTCCGACACCGAAGCGACAGCCAACACCCGCTGGGCGAGGGCTACAATACGGGAGGCAAGTCGACTGGGATCGACGCCGGCAAGGGACAGATCGTTAGTTCCGATGTCGACAATAACCGCTCGCGGACCGAGCTCGCAAATCAGCGGCAACTCGGCCAGCAAACCATAAATTTTGAGACCGCCCACGCCGTGGTAAAAAACACTTGAAAATTGCGCGGAAACCCCTAGATCCGCCCCAACAATCTGTGTCGTACAACCACGACGCAGTAACGAAACCTGCAACTGTTTAACCAAACTATGACCAATAACCAAGAGATCCGAGTCCATAGCGGACGTGAAACGAAGGCAATTTTTTGAGAAGGGTGACAAAATGGCGGCGAACAAAGGAACTGTGCGAGACCAACGAGCAAAATAGTAAATCCACTCAAATCAAGGATTATCAAAGTAACAATCCGCGAACAAACGCGTATCACTTACATATACTGCATACAAAAGGTCTAAACATAATAGAAACAACGTTGAACAATACCAACCTTGAATCGTGATTGAATAAAATCCTTTGTGTTGAAAAAACGAAGACGGGCGACGTTATTGAATTCAAACACAAAGGGAACGTTCCACACCCAGCCTCGTTTTGATCCCGGGTGAATGTTTACGTAATCCGGACCGTTGGCCGACTATCACACAACGGACTATCATCTCACAAGGCAATTATAGTAATATTCGCCTCACATTGTATAACTATTATTTTGACATATGTAAAAATATTCATTTATGTCAGGATAGCAGCATTCACGTCGCCATCCTGAAAGCCAAGTGCATCAGGCTTGCTTTCGCCTGCTTATTTACCGCGTTTACCTGGTGCCGATTTAGCGCTGAACTTTCTTGGCATTTATTGATCGCTTAACAATGCCCAGGTAATTTGTGGACACTGGTTCCCGCCTACCTATCTCTCTATCGACGGGCGATAATACGTTCGATAGCAGTCCTTTTGCACTTTTGTTTAGCTCAACGAGACGTCGAGTAGCAGTTGAATCGAACTGACGGTGTATATCGTCACGTGGTGATACAATACACAGGACAGTTTCTGTTCAGGTGTTACAATTTCGGCATAACTGTGTTTATCACATATTGTTTTTAAAAGGACATCCATGCCCCCTCTTCATTGTGTATTTCCACATGAACTTATACCTAGCTACGCCCCTTTCCAGTATTTTCGAAAACTTACGCGTAAGTGGAATTGCTCGCAAATATGGCGTGGGGATCACTCTTAGTATAAATAATGATAAGGTTACTACAGGTGCTGCTGCGGCTGCTACTGCTACTGCTACCGCTACCTCTACTGCTACTGATGCTACCGCTGTTGGTACCGCTGCCGATGCTGATACTGATATTGCTATTGCTAGTGCTATAGCTGCCGATGCTGACATTGATATTGCTATTGCTAGTGCTACAGCTACCGATGTTGATACTGATGTCACCATATTTATTAACACATCCATACGACTTGTGAGTTACGAATACCGAAGAAACCATCGGTACTTACATAAATCAAAACGATATTTAAATGCAAGTCTTACTCTCTACGTAATACAGATACGTACGCTTCATTCAGTCATCATAAAGATGCTGTTCCATCAGGCGTGTTGGCCTGGGCGTAAAGATAAAACATGAATAGGTCTGTATGCGACATAGTCAAACTTAGCAACCTTAAAAAGGATGGTGAACAAACTACATAAAAAAGGTATATAATTACTACTGTGGCCACCTAGATTTAAGAGAAAAATGGGCAACGAGTGTGCCAAAGCACAGCACTCGTCTTTAAAACATAAATGCTTACAATTCGCGAATATGAGCACGTGCTCAACCTGTTTACCTCTCATCAACGGGGGCTGATCGCCACGCGTCTGGAAGACTGACGGTTGCAGTGACGTCGCCTGTTTGTGTCACATGCTAAACAGTAGCGGGACTTTCCATGCTAATTTCTGAAAGAATTGACTGTTTCATACACAAGGTAGGCGCCGTAATGTCCTGTTTCTTGTACAACAGTATTACCACGTAGACAACCACGGCAACGAGACATAACATCAGAATTATTGCAACACTCCAGGACACATGGCCTGTGAAGCTGCCCCATATAATGGTGTCACCCACTAAATCATCGGACAATTTATCAAATATTATGTTCTTGACTTCGCCCATAGCTTGCCAAACAGGACTTATTTCAGGTGTGTATCCTGCGTAGTCTGGGAAATCATTTTGAAAAAGGGTATTTGCGGGATTGAAATAAGTGATAATTCGACTGAAACACGAGAGAATAATTCGACAGAAACACGAGAGGATAATTCGACTGAAACACGAGAGGATAATTCGATTGAAACACGAGAGGAGTATTGGTCAACGCTAGATATTGACCATCCGTCAGGTTTGATGTGACAATTCTGCTCCAAAGGAAAAGCACACATATATATATATATATATATATATATACACACACACACACACACACACACACACACACACACACATACACATACACATATATCCCTCCCTCTCTCTCTCTCTTTGTCTCTCTCTCTATCTATGTATATCTCTTTATCTATGTATCGCTCTATTTATGTGTCTATCTCTCTCACTCTCTCCATATCTCTTTTTCTCTCCCTCTCTCTGTAAAAAAAACTATTTTACTTAGAAAGCTTAACTCTCACACAATGTCGAGTTTATTGCCTTCCAAAACTATAAGTCCACACGATTGAACTGCAGCGGGACCTGGCGTTCATTTGCCTTTTCCAGGATCTGTCGCAAAATAATCTACTGTCCCTCTGTTCTTCCTAAATCCAAATAGTTGTATTTATATATTTGTATTAATGTTGTCATCTATCATCATCAATATTATGTTATAGAATACCTTTCCCGGAATGGATATCAGGGAAATTGCTAATTAGTTTGACGGGGTTAACTTGTAACCTTACTTGTTTTTTCTTGAAATCCTCCTCCATAATTCGTATATTTTCCACAAGTTGTTTTGTTAACCGGGTCCTTATCGCACTATGTGCGTGCCTTTCTCCTTTCCTCACACGCTCTTGCAAGAATTGATAGAAGATTGACTACCTGGTTTCTACGCCTGAAGCCAACGAACTTCAATGATTTAATTTGTTGTCTCTTTGAAGTCTAACCAGAGTTTCTCCACTCCACGAGGTGACATTTTTATTGCTTTTAATGCACAGTCAACGCATGGCAGCGTCTACCATGCGTACGTTTGCAATAACCATCAGGTACATTATTCAACTGGCAACCGAACCCAGCTCGTTTCTGATTTTTTTGTTTCTATATATATATATATATATATATATATATATATATATATATATATATATATATATATGTGTGTGTGTGTGTGTGTGTGTGTGTGTGTGTGTGTGTGTGTTCGGATGCCCAGCCAATTGATTAATGTAACTGATGGCTATTGTATACGTATACACGGTAGACGCTGCCATATGTTGAATGTGCATTATAAGCAATAACAATGTCAGCTTATCTATCATCAAGTTCCTATATGTATGTCCACACAGGAATCCACTGGTCTAAAAATATAGATCAGCTAACATTTTATTGCTTATAATGCACATTCAACGCATGGCAGCGTCTACCATGCATACGTATGCAATAGCCATCAGGTACAATAATCAACTGGCTGGGCATCCAAACCCAGCTCACTCGTTTCTGATAAGAAAAATCTTCTCTCAGGAGTAAAACGTGGGGTACAATGCCTAGACTCTACGCTATACACTATATATATATATATATATATATATATATATATATATATATATATATATATATATATATATATATATATATATATATATATATATATATATATATATATATATATATATATATTTCATACTATTTTAGTATAACTTTGTTCTGGGGCTAAACTTGGGTGAGAAGTTCCCTGATTTTGTTAACGTTGTCGCATGGTAGCCTAGCTTCCATCTTGTGTAGAGCTCAAATCCTAAAAGTATATTTCCGTAGTCGGATATAACATTTCAAATGTTTGATTCGGATATTTATGTCAAAATGAAGTGTTCCAAAAGACTGCATGTCTGCATTGTTGTTTCCCTGCAACACCAATGTAAAGAAAATGTATTTCTGCTGATGTTTGGAATTTACTTACCAATGTTCAATAAATGGATGCACTTATTTTTTTCGAGCAGTTTACATTTTATCGAACCCTCCACGGGTAACGAGCGATCAAGATAAAACTGAACACTCATATCCATACCCAATAGTTCATAATCAGTTTGGTGAACGGATAAGATTCTATATGCTTTATCGAAATTAGTCTTCACCATGAGAAAACCTGAATCCTTGGACTGAATTAAAATTCGGTTAAAAATGATGGATGTGTCCCAGGAAACGACAAATGCTGGATGAAATGATGAACCCCAGACTTCCCTTTTAGGTATTAGGCCTTAGGTATTAGGCCTGATGGTGAGACTTGACATTTAGAAAAGGTGGCGAAGAAAATGGATCGTTAATTTGGCCAGCTTTAATTTCACGCGTAATGTCATGTTTTAGCACATGAGATTATTCGTACGCGGATTTTTAGTTATCAGCTTTTCTGAAAGATATTTCTCCAGTATACTGTAGAATAAAGACATGAATGAAGTCAACTATTAAAAAGAATCCTAAAGTCCACATATTCGTAGGCGTGGATCTTCGATTTTACTTTGATATCTAAGTACAAACCTAGAGGGCGAATCTATGCAACTAAAGGACACCCTGTCATTATCACCGGTGACTTGCTGCAAGACACGTGATGTGGTGTGTATACCGTGTATATGTATATACCCTGTATACCGTCTATATGTAAGACGTCAGTGACACTTTAATACCTTTTCTGACGCAACTCATCAACTCTAGTGTTCTTCCACGCTGCCTGAAACATGCCAACGTTATCCACATCATGCTTAAGAAAGCAAATCTCGATTGATATGAACAGTTATCGACCAATTTCAAATTTACCTTTTGTGTCTAAGCTACTTGAACGATACATCACACGCTGTCTGAAAAAGCACCTGACTGACAGCAATCTTCACGAACGCTACCAATCAGCATACAAATCACAGCATTCTACGGAAACTGCGCTAGTTTAGGTTCAGAACGACATGCTTGAGGCGCTCGACCAGCGGTAAGGCGTTATCTTGATACTACTTTACATGTTATCTTGATACTACTTGACATGTTATCTTGAAACTACTTGACATGTCGGCCGCAGTTGCCACAGTTGATCTTGACATTCTACTCTGCCGATTGGAACAATGTTTAGGAATGTTTGGTCCCGCGCTGACGTTGATGCGATCATATCTATCTCAAGGTTCTATTGGTAATATAATCAGACGGCACAGCTTGAGGAATCGAACCTTCAGAAATCGAGACAATGCTTGGACCGGACAATACGTATTGTGCGTTTCTGAAATATGCAGAGTGACAGGGCGCATATACGTGTTTTGCTTAAAATGACACAATACCAAAACTATGTGTGAATGAGAAATGGTGACATCTGCCAAATGTATGACACATTCGCTCCTGGTTCGCGAATGTACCGTTATTTCCCCAATGCGCAAGAATGCATGGAAAGCCAAGATAAATATGTTCTGTAACATATACCTTAAATAGGCTGATGAGGCAATAAACTGTGTTGAGTCAACAATCTGGCATAAGACTCTGAGAGTAATCGATAACCGGTTGTCAGGTTTCCTAGCCAGCTTCTGGGCTCCAGCCAGTAATTTCTTGATAACAAAATGTTGAGTTGGGTCAGGCATACCAGACAATTTATGAATATATGACAAAGCAGACATATATGTCATAAGGGTAGCCGGAGCATAATGCTTGGAGTAGAGGCTTGCTTTATATGTAGCTAAGACACCCGTTGCAGCTGGAAAAACCGAACAGTTGGGAAATTGTTTCCTGCTAAAAGCTTCATACGATGTAATAGATCGTTTGTAGGCATTATTTGTACCCACCGATAAGGCAGCGTTAAGCAGGCGAAGCATCACTTCTGCCAAGGAAGAATTTGTGCAGGAATCCCTGTAGGCCGCGGTTGGAGCCAAGGCGCCACCTGCCGTGCTGCAGCCTCCTGAAATCGTGACAGTTTGTCAGATACAACATTAGACTTTTCTGGAATGTGATTTGCTTTAAAATAAACATTAAATTGCATTGCAGTTACTACTAGACGTCTAAGCAAGCGCATCAGGTGACAGTTTTTAGCTGACTGTTTGTGGATCACTTCAACCACAGCTTGGTTGTCAGTGAAGAACAAGACTGAGTGGTTTGCCATATATTGCCCCCACAGTTCCAAAGCGGCTACGATAGGATAGAGTTCCAAAACTGCAATGTTATAACTTTGCCAGATGTCCGGGAAAGTGCCATTAAACCACCGGGAACCCAAAACTGCAGCAAATCCCTGCGTAGATGCAGCATCTGTGTACAACTTAATTGAATCCGATGAAACCCAAGTACTATTGATGAGCATAGTGACCCCATTGAACGAAGAAATAAAGCAATGCCAGGCTGCTAAATCAGCTCGTGACTCTGCAGTCAATCGGATGTGACGGTTAAGCCTAGATATGCCAACCGTGAGATTGATGAGACGACGAATGAAAGCACGACCTGGTGAAATGACTCGGCTTGCGAATGTGAATAGCCCTATGACAGATTGGAGTTGGTGTAAAGTAACAGAACGACTTTTCCGCATGGCAGCAAGGGATGACAGAAGCTTCTGAACTTTATCTTGGGGAAAGCGAGCCTCCCACTTGACCGTGTCCAGTTCGATGCCATGAACAGTGATGTGTGTAGCTGGAAAACAGGTTTTCTCGTGTTTGATGGGAATAGAAAGCTCATTTGCCAGTGCCATGAAAATATTAAAATCGTGCAAACAACGTGATGAATTTGGGGGGTCGATGAATATGAAATCGTCCAATATGTGACTCACAGCCATTACACCCCGTGTCTTCAGAACCCTCTGCAAACACAAGTCAATCTTTCAAAAATGGGGCAAGATACAGAACATCCCATTGGCAGGCAACGGTCGTAGAAGAAATTAGAATTCCATGTGAAACCGAACAAATGATAGCAAGACGGGTGGATGGGAATGATGCGAAAGGCATCCTCGATGTCGGTCTTACCCACAAGTGCACCTCGGCCAAACTGATTCAACAAAGATATGACTTGGTCTAAAGTTTCATAAGAGACAGCGGTGAAGTCCCTTGGAATACATTCATTAATGGTATTACCCTGTGGGAAAGAAAGATCATGAATAAGATGGAATGTGTTTGGCTCTTTCTTTACCACTACAACAAGCGGGGATGACTGGTAATGAGTGAATGGGGGTGAAATGAATGGGCCAGCAATGCGTCCCAGTGAAAGCTCTTTGGAAAGTTTCTGTTCCACTATGTCCTTATGGTCTAAAGCAGATGGATGATTGTGGGTAGAAAGGAGAGAAGGGTACCAAAGTAGTTTATTTTGAATCCGTTGATGAAACCGTCCACCAGAAAATTAACTTCCGCCTGGTCATAACTGGTGACGGCCTGTAGTAACTGTTCAGGATTTGCTGGTGTTGGGACTGCTGACTTTTTGACGACATCAGCTGGGTGGGTGTGGTGCATGACATTTGGCTTACACGTGCTTGAATTTGCACATACGCGAGTGACACTTGCCCCCGTCGCTGGTATTACCAGCAGTAGCCAACTGAAAAGGGTTGCGGGGGACGGGATTTGGTGGGCACAGGACCGGGAGCACGAGCTGACCCCCCTGAACATCCTTAGTGTACATACACTTGAAGAACAGATCCCACCTGGGTTGCTCCCAGGGGAAACCTGCTAAATCAAACTGCCGGAGTGACCGGAATCGTGCGTCATATTGCCGCTAGGCCAATGGTGGACCTGTCGCGGCAATATCACGCACAACCTCGCAATATTTAAACAAGCCGGGTGCTGCCTCCAGATATCGTTGGGCATACATTGCCCCAAACACCAAGAAGGCAGAAGTCCGCTGATCTATGGTGGAAATCTGCCTTCCCCTGGCCTGGGGCAGCAAAGAGAAGACTTGGTGCGAGTCACCAGATGAGACGGCCATTTTGTATTGGGCACATACTTCTCATAACATGGATCATTACATTATCGAGTAAGTTTCGCCATTACTCTAATCATTGAATCAGTTCCCGGATCAACCTACTTCGTTCAGCTTACCAGGTTCTAACTCAATTGACTAGTAATAGTAACAGAGAAACTTACCCTTCGCATTACAGAAGTCCAGGTTGGCTATAACATAGCAAAACCGCCTTTATTCGCAAGATATCGCCGCATCAATACCATTTGTCGTCTTTTATCAACACTAGAAGTAAAACTGACACTCTTCCATCGAAACTAAACTTAAACTCATTCTAGCGCTCTTCCACCAAGACTAGAGCTAAAACTGACTATCTGTATTTTTGGCATGCATGTATACGCTTTCTTGCGCCAGGCACAGTCATGATGAGTCCTCCCAGACGGGAGGGCATGTCCTTATAATTCAATAGAGCAGTCCCAGTCGTGGACCACTATTCTGGACATCCTAGGCTAACCCACACAAACATATATCTGGACACTCCCCTGGATGCTTTATGTAACTACACTGTTCGCTTTCTAGAACAACATCTTTGAGTGCAGAACGGGTCAGCAGACATCGTTAATAATATAGTTGTACCGTCCGCTATCTGGATATAGGTATTCTTGGACGGGTCAGCAGACATCGTTAATATAGTTGTAGTCTTCTACTGGGACAGTCTGTTTTGATATAACCTTTTCTAGGAGGCTGACCTATTCGCCCGCTCTCGCTAACTTAGTTGTTTTCCTCTCCTCAATCCGTTTACACACAACTTGTCTCCCTGCTATAACTAGAGGGGTACATGACAATTTGTTGGGGTTGGAAATGGTGGATGTGAGTCAGTTAAAAAAACTCAACGAATTCACTCCCCCATATCTTGGCCTTTATGCGCTCAGGAAGGTCCCCCCCCCAAGGCGGTGGTGTGGAATGAAACACACGTGATTGGAGCTGGCTCACCCTTATCGTCCATCAATGCGCTGAGTGCGCCATCAACAGCGAAGTCCATGGGATTGTTCAGCTCGATGTTGGGGCGTGCCATTGGCCACACGACTTCGGGGGCGGTATCCACCGAAGGCGCTGGCGCAGTGGGCGTGACATCAGCGGCACGTGCCGCATCCCGGTCCTCGCGCAGCTGCTTTAACATTTCCTGGCGACAATGACCACCATGTCAGCAGTGCTGCTTGCTGCGTCCGGGACCCCGTCAGGTGCGGCTGACAAGTGCTCTGGTCGCCCCGCAGCGGCAGCAACCGTGCGACGTCGGCTAATGGGTGGTGCTGGCGCGGGCGGCTCAGCCTCGGCGGCGCGCTTCCTTGCTGCTCGGCGGTGGGACGGCGGTGGGATGGCGGTCTCACCATGGCTCGTACCGGTTTGGGTAGACGTCCGCGGCATACTGCAAATGTTAAACAAGGGGCAGAAACAACGTCCATTTGCAATATCAATAATGGCACCATTGTGGAACTATCCCAAATAAATGTAGGGGGGGGGGCAAACAGTTTATCACAGCACATCCACCAAACACAGGTGATGAGTGAGAGGGTCCAGCATATTCAACAGTCGGTATTACAACACACCGAATCATAAGAGAATGGGGCCATCAGAGCAAACAGTCTTTATCACAGCACACCCACCAAACACGAATCATAAAATAGAGGGGTCATCAAGGCAACCTCACTGTATCATATCACACATGTTTTTATTGAAGTCTGCACCGTAACAAGCATTATCGTAGGTGGCAGTGTAAAACTAAATATATATATATATATATATATATATATATATATATATATATATATATATATATATATATATTATATATATATATATATATATATATATATATATATATATATCTATATATATATATATATATATATATATATATATATATATATATATATATATACATATATATATATATATATATATAAATATATATACATATATATATATATATATATATATATATATATATATATATATATATATATATATATATATATATATATTTGTGTGTATGTGTGTGCGTGTGTGTGTGTGTTTGTTTGTGTGTGTGTGTGTGTGTGTGTGTGTGTGTGTGTGTGTGTGTGTGTGTGTGTGTGTGTGTGTGTGTGTGTGTGTTCGGATGCCCAGCCAATTGATTAATGTAACTGATGGCTATTGCATACGTATACACGGTAGACGCTGCCATGTGTTCAATGTGCATTATAAGCAATAACAATGTCAGCTTATCTATCATCAAGTTCCTATATGTATGTCCACACAGGAATCCACTGGTCTAAAAATATAGATCAGCTAACATTTTATTGCTTATAATGCACATTCAACGCATGGCAGCGTCTAAAATGCATGTGTATGCAATAGCCATCAGGTACAATAATCAACTGGCTGGGCATCCAAACCCAGCTCACTCGTTTCTGATAAGAAACATTTTCTCTCAGGAGTAAAACGTGGGGTACAATAACTAGACTCTACATACATATATATATATATATATATATATATATATATATATATATATATATATATATATATATATATATATATATATATATATATATATATATATATATATATATATATATATATAATGTCTATCTACAGCTTCCATGTTATGCCGTGGGACCAACTTTTTCCTCTTTGTTGAGATGCAGATTGTGTTATGCCTTCTGCAGCACACTTGTTTAGTATATCGGCCTACGTTTGGTCCGCCGAACAGGGTTTGATACTATTTTAGTATAATTTTCTTCTGGGCTAAAACTTGGGTGAGAAGTTCCCTGATTTTGTTAACGTTGTCGCATGGTAGCCTAGCTTCCATCTTGTGTAGAGCTCCAATCCTAAAAGTATATTTCCGTAGTCGGATATACCATTTCGAATGTTTGATTCGGATATTTATGTCAAAATGAAATGTTCCAAAAGACTGCGTGTCTGCATCGTTGTCTCCCTGCAACACCAATGTAAAGAACATGTATTTCTGCTGATGTTTGGAATTTACTTACCAATGTTCAATAAATGGATGCACTTATTTTTTTCGAGCAGTTTACATTTTATCGAACCCTCCACGGGTAAAGAGCGATCAAGATAAAACTGAACACTCATATCCATACCCAATAGTTCATAATCAGTTTGGTGAACGGGTAAGATTCTATATGCTTTATCGAAATTAGTCTTCACCATGAGAAAACCTGAATCCTTGGACTGAATTAAAATTCGGTTAAAAATGATGGATGTGTCCCAGGAAACGACAAATGCTGGATGAAACGATGAACCCCAGACATCCCTTTTAGGTATTAGGCCTTAGGTATTAGGCCTGATGGTGAGACTTGACATTTAAAAACGGTGGCGAAGAAAATGGCCCGTTAAATCGGCCAGCTTTAATTTCACGCGTAATGTCATGTTTTAGCACATGAGATTATTCGAACGCGGATTTTTAGTTATCAGCTTTTCTGAAAGATATTTCTCCTGTGTACTGTAGAATAAAGACACGAATGAAGCCAACTATTAAAAAAAAATCCTAAAGTCCACACATTCGTAGGCGTGGTTCTTCGATTTTACTTTGATATCTAAGTACAAACCTAGAGGGCGAATCTATGCAACTAAAGGACACCCTGTCATTATCACCGGTGACTTGCTGTAAGACACGTGATGTGGTGTGTGTACCGTGTATATGTATATACCGTGTATACTGTCCATATGTATATACCGTGTATACCGTCCATATGTATATACCGTGTATACCGTCCATATGTAAAACGTCAGTGACACTTTAATATCTTTTCTGACGCAACTCATCAACTCTAATGTTCTTCCACGCCGCCTGAAACATGCCAGTGTTATCCACATGCTTAAGAAAGCCAATCTCGATTGATATGAACAGTTATCGACCAATTTCAAATTTACCTTTTGTGTCTAAGCTACTTGAACGATACATCACACGCTGTCTGAAAAAGCTCCTGACTGACAGCAATCTTCACGAACGCTAACAATCAGCATACAAATCACACCATTCTACGGAAACTGCGCTAGTTTAGGTTCAGAACGACATGCTTGAGGCGCTCGACCAGCGGTAAGGCCTTATATTGATACTACTTGACATGTCGGCCGCAGTTGCCACAGTTGACCATGACATTCTACTCTGCCGATTGGAACAATGTTTAGGAATGTCTGGTCCCGCGCTGACGTTGATGCGATCATATCTATCTCAAGGTTCTATTGGTAATATAATCAGACGGCACAGCTTGAGCTTCCATCGCTATGTTGATGGTACCCAGTTAGATATAACATTTGAGATGACTGATGAAACCAAAAGAATGTTGTCTTTATGCAGAATTGAGAATTGCATCAACTATGTCCGCGTGAGGATGGTTAAAAATCTATTAAAAATTAATGATGACAAAACGATCGCACTTGTGTTAAGATTACGAAACAATCATGCAAAACATCACATGACCGTGATAACAAAAGTTCTACTGCCATAAACATTGGTGCTGGAAATGTCAATGGTCTATCACGTAAAGTACACCTACCGCATAGCCTACTTTCATATTTAACAAGATTTAACAAGATTTGCCATCCAAGCCAAAGGCCCAGATGGCAAGTGGACAAGGAAGCCATTGGCTTATCGAGAGTCCAACAATGTTCACCTACTTATAACCCGCCCTCCTGATATATGTGTCAACCTTGTTTTTAAACATATTCACGCTGCTAGCGGTTCCACAATCTGTAGACAGTTTGTTCCATTCATTTACTGTCCTCTGTGAGAACGAGTGCTTCCTGATGTCCAATCTACATTGATCCTTTACTAATTTTACCTCATGTCCTCTAGTTCTGCTATCCTTCTTGAGTGAGAAAAACATATTTCTATCAATATTTTCATACCCATTCAATATCTTAAAAACTTCAATCTGATCTCCTCTTAACCTCCTTGTCTCTAGAGTTGTTAAACCACATTCTTTCAGGCGTTCTTCATAACTAAAGTCTCTCAGTTCTGGAATCATTTTAGTTGCTCTCCTTTGTATGCGTTCAAGCGTATCTATATCCTTCTTACGATATGGTCTCCATGCTTGTATACAGTATTCTAAATGAGGTCTAACTATTGCTTTATAAAGATGTATAATTAACTTTTTTCCCTTGTATGTTATGTTTCTTCTAATCAATCCAAGAATTTGATTACCCTTTGAAGCTGCAATACCACACTGCTCTGAAACTTTCATATCAGCGCTTATTGTAACTCCTAAGTCCTTTTCTTTTACAGTAGTACCAAGAACAGTAGCTCCCATTTTATAGTTTACATTCAAGTTCCCATGTCCTGTATGTAGGCATTTACATTTCCCAAAATTGAACAGCATCTGCCATTTATCAGACCATTTCACTAATCTGTCTAGATCGTTTTGTAAATGTTGTTTATCACCATCAGTATTAACCTTTCTAAACAGTTTTGTGTCGTCCGCAAATTTCAGTACGTTACTTGTTATACTGTCGTCCAAGTCATTGATATAAATTAAGAATAATATAGGTCCTAATACTGATCCTTGAGGTACCCCACTCAAAACCGATTTCCAATTTGAAACTTCGCCATCTACTACAACTCGTTGTCTTCTGTCAGTCAGCCATTGTTCTATCCAGTCAGTTATGCTATCCCCGATACCATGGGCTTTTAATTTAAGTAGCAATCTTTGATGTGGCACTTTGTCAAAAGCTTTCTGAAAATCTAAGTAGATAATATCTACTGGCGATCCCTCGTCTATCCACTTAGTGATTTCTTCCAAAAAACATAACACATTTGTTAAGCATGACCTCGCTTTAAGGAATCCATGTTGAGATGAATTTAATAATTTATGCTTAACGAGGAAGTCCACCATATGGTCTTTAATTAACCTTTCTAATAATTTACAAATCACTGACGTTAAACTCACTGGTCTGTAATTCTCTGACTTATTTCTCGAACCCTTTTTAAATAATGGTATGATGTTTGCTTCTTTCCATTCAAACGGAACAACTCCCTCTTTTAATGACAAGTTGAATACTCTTGCAAGTGGTATACTGATTTGATCTACTGTTTCCATTAGTAATTTTGGAGGAATCCCATCCACTCCCGGTGATTTGTTATCCTTCATTGCCTTTATTTTCCTAGCTACCAATTGTGGAGTTACAACTAACGGTCCTAAATAGTCAGATTTAGTCCCCTGAAATTTAGCATCAGCAACTGGTAATGAACTAATATCTTCTTTTGTAAACACTGAACTGAAGTAACCATTTAGGTCTTCCGCCATTAAAAACCCCTGTGATATTATATTTCCAGCACTGTCTTCTAGAGGTCCAACCTTGTCTTGTACGTTTTGTTTACTCCTGACATATGCATAAAAACTCTTGCTGTCAGTTTTTATGTTACATGCCAGTTTTTGCTCATAGCTTCTTTTAGATTGTCTGATTTCAGTTGTAGCTGCATTAAGTGCCTCTTTGTATTTTGCATAGTCTTCTTCCTTTCTGGTACGCCTATAAACCCTCCACATAGTTTGTTTTAGCATTATTTTTCTAATTGCCTCTTTTGACACGTGTTTCTTTCTACACCGTTTTCCTTGTTTTCGGAAGGGAACAAATTTATCAATGATACTCTCAATTTCATATTTTAGAATATTCCAACATTCAATTGCAGTCTTATTCATCAGCATGTTATTCCAATCTAGCTGTGCTAAGTATTTTCTCATATCTTTGTAGTTACCTTTGTGGAAGTTTCTCTTGTACGTTTTCTTATTTTTACTTTCTGATTTTACATTGATGTCAAAATGTATTTGATTATGGTCACTATTACCCAATGGTTCAAATATTTTTACATTGTCCACTAATTCTTTTGTGATGACAAAACTATATCTAATACATTTTCTCCCCTGGTTGGTTCTAGTACGTGCTGAGTAAAGCTATCCTGGATTAAACATAGAAATTGTTGATCCTCAATCCCTGTGCTCTCTAGAGAATTCCATTGTATGTGTCCATGGTTAAAATCTCCCATTATGATACATTCCCCTTTACTAACTTCCTTTATAGCGTTTTTTATTTTTGTGTTGTCCTCTTCGTTTATGTTTGGACTTCGGTAAACTAATCCAACAGTTAATTTTGAATTTCCTGAAACAATTTTGCACCAAACAGCTTCATCGCAATCTGCTTCCCTTTCTAGTTTTATTTCATAAGCCTGAATAGATTCTTTAACATATAAAATAACTCCCCCGCCCCTTCTTCCTATTCGATCTTTCCTAAACATTACGTATCCTGTCAGTCCTAATTCAGCATCTGTTATATCTATGTTGGCCCATGATTCAGTTATACCAATTATGTGAGGGTCAATATCTTCTACCATAATGTTTAATTCGTTTTCTTATTTACTATGCTCCTTGCATTTAAACATACGCATCTATAACCTTTTTCAGAGATGTTTTCGGATGATTTGATATTGGTTTATCTGTGCTAGTGGTCTCTTGTTCTGCTTGAGACACCTCTAGGTAACCCCCTGCACTTCTAGTTTAAAGAATGTTTACTTCCAAAAATATTTGTCATTGTACCCAAGTCGCTATCTACTGCTGCTGAAAGTTTGTCCGCAAATACTGCCGCCCCCTTTCCACTTAAATGAAGCCCATCCTTCATGTACATATCACCCCTCCCAACAAAACTTTCCCTAAATCCACAAATCCAACTTCCTCTTCCCTACACAGCCTCTGGACTAACATGTTAATTGCCATCCCCGACAATTTCGATATTTATGACCCCTCCTGCCCATCACAGGTAAAATCCCTGACAGTATTACCTGCTCAACCCGCGTCTGTTTTAGTGTTCTGACCAACTGCCTATATTTCCTAACTATGGCAGTTGTACCCTCCCTCTCTACGTTATTTGTCCCTACATGTACTAAAACAGATCCACCCTTACCCGAGCCTACGATGTTTTTACCCTCTCAGTTATCGCCTCTATTTTGGCTCCAGGCAAGCAGACCACCACATCATCTCCCTTGTTTAAGACTCTGTCAGTCTTCCTAACTATCGAATCCCCCACAAACACCCTCGCTCTCTTCCTCACCCCCTCTATCACTGCTGCAGAATAACTCTTCCTTTCGATCCCCTCCATCACATTCTGTCCTGACCCCTTCCCTTCCGTCTTCCCCACTCCCTTCTCCTTCCCTCCTGTCTCCCCTACTCCCCTCTCCTTCACTCCGGTTGTTTTCCCTCCCGTCTCCCCCACTCCCTTCTCCTTCCCTCCTGTCTCCGCTACTCCCCTCTCCTTCACCCCGGTTGTCTTCCCTCCCGTCTCCCCACTCCCTTCTCCTTCCCTCCTGTCTCCCCTACTCCCCTCTCCTTCACCCCGGTTGTCTTCCCTCCCGTTCCTTTCCTTCCCGTCTCCTTACGTCCTGTCTCCCTATGACCTGTCACCTTCCCTCCTCTCAGCTTCCTCCCAGGCTGAGGTGAGCTCTCCTAGCATCTCTTGTGTCTTTCCCCACTTTATCGTCTACTGTTCCCTCACCGGAACTACTGGCACAACTCCCCTGTTCCCTTCCCACCATTGCCACAACGAGCAGTCTCAGCTCTTCCAACTCCACCTCTATTTCCTTCATCCTTGCGCATCCCCTACACTCAAAATTAAAACTATCTGCCTGGACCTCAGCCCAGGACTTTTCGCACCCAGACTTGACGAAATCTACCCAGTTACTACAACTGCCACAAATTACGTGCCTTGTGGCCTTTAACTGTCGTTTGCACGGGGCCATCATACAATTTAGTTTTAATTAGTTTGCTACGTTAGCCTTGAATAAGGCTGTTTTTGTGATCAAAAGAACACTTTAGGCTAAAAATCCTGCCACCTAGCGAATACGGAGAACACTGTGTAACAAAACAACGAAGTGAGTGTGTACTAATTTACGCTAAAGTCCTGCTGTTAATTCCTTTTTACCGAAAACGTTGACTACCACTATGTCAGATATTACCTTATGTATGTAATTTAAGTAAATAAATCACTTTATCTTATATATATATATATATATATATATATATTAGCTAATGTAAACGATAGCTCGATGCACGGGTTGAATGACTTGTAAACAAACTCCCTTTTATCACTCGTTGAGTTTGAATCTGGGAAAAAAAAATACTACCTCTGTTAACAACAACGGTTTCTTAATATATGTCTACAAGAAGTTGGTGAACAATATATGTATAATACTAATACTTATTCTAACCAATATTCACTGTTACTGACTATTCACTATGTTATCTAATTTTTCGAATTGTAAACACCCCTATTAACGCTCGCTGAATTCCCTGACAGAATCCGAAACTAACTTACTCTAAAATACTCCCTCTGACTAATAATTAACAAAACCTGTTTCCTAATATATGTCTACAATACGTTTGTGTATAATATATATGCAATAGTAATACTTATTCTATTTGATATTCCACGTATTTCTGTAAATGATCTACACCAAATTCAAGTCGCTGCACCAAGTCCAAGTAGCCGGAAGTTGAGAAATATCGCGTCGCTCCGATCATGTCTTACACAGAAAGCTGCGGTCTGTCTGATATACACACTCGTCATATCGATAATTGACTATGCGAAATGTCTACTACATGGTATCCCTGATTGCCTGATCAACAAGCTGCAAAGAGTACAAAATGTTGCTGCTCGGCTGGTGGTCCGCTGCCACAGGTGGGACCACGTCACAGCGGTACTCAAGAAACTGCATTGGCTCCTCGTGAAGCAACGCATTCATTACGCAATTCTTCTACTGCCGTTTCGTGCTCAACACGGACTGGCATCGGCTTACATAACTAACCTACTCCAATAACAACGATCTATTCGTGTGTTGCGTTCGGCTACAAACAATGATTTGTATGTGCCGCCATCTCGTAGCCAATACGATGACAACACTTTCTCAGTTTCTGCTCCACGAATGTGGAATGCACTCCCAAACGCGATGAAGAAAATCTCTTGCCTAGCGACTTTTAAAAGACTTAAAAACGCATCTCTTCCGGGTTGCATACGCATCTTAAGCATCATCTATTTATATTTTTATATATATTTTTTTATTCTAATTTTTATCTTAAATAATATATTTTTTATTTTTTATTATTATCTATACATGTTTTTATATAATTTTTACACCATTTTTGTATTACTCATTATCATACATCTTTAATAATTATCTTCTATATAACTTATTCTTTTAATATGATATGTTCTCTTCTATCTGAATTAATTTATCATAATTTATATAACTTATCAATGTTTAGCATATAAATGTATTTTAAGCGCCTCTGAATGGATTGATCTAGATTGTTGGCGCTATAAAATGTTCTTCTTATCTTATCTTATACAGTTTATAAGTACACAGGTCTGGGTGACGCGTCTAGTGCTGTAGTGTAGTGAGTAGTTTGTAGTGCGTGTGCGTCACACTCTTGCTTTCAGCCACCAGCTAGCTCCATTTCCATGATATCCCCTTTCCTGTGATGAAAGAGGATATCAGTGCGCAAACATCTCCTGCTGGTACATAGTCTCTCCATAGATGATACCCTAACTTAACCTCCCCGAAGTACACCACGGACAATGGGCATCCTGCGGCATCAGTTTGATCCGTTGTGAATCTGGGAGCAGACTGGAGCCCCAC
>BSQZ01000059.1:1012500-1030000 GCA_033239005.1 Lamellibrachia satsuma
TACAACTGGGGGAATAAACCCCCCGGCCCCACCTATGTGCAGGTGGTGGCCCAAACCCCAGCTTGAAAGAACTAAAACTGAAGGAAATACTTTGTAGGTTGTGTTAATCCTAACTTCAATAATCAGAGCATTTAAGCAAATGTTCATCAAATTTCATAAAAGGTCAGAAGCGATCTTACGTGATTTTGTGTAATAACAATGACTGTGCTAATGCGATAACTATTGCATATCATCGGTACATTTAGTTTGCACAACTTTCATACAACTGGCTTATATATCATATAACTTAGTAATTATATAAACCCACGCTAACATTGGCATTCCACAGAAACTATTCAATTAGTTCGCCTTTGCAGTATAGTAACATGTACTGAGCTCAAATAGGGGCTTTGCTGCTTGTTACTATAATACTGGCCTTGCACACAAAGCATTGGCGTTCTACAATAGCGAGGTCGCAACGAGCATTTCGCAGTGTTGATATCACATACATACTCTGACAACTTCTCTAAAAGTGTATAAAAGTAGCTTCTGGTTACAATATCCAGGAAGCTGACGATTTTTATGATCGATTTGTTTCTAGGCCAGTACCATTACATTCCTTCTCTGGCTGTTTTCTTGTTGGCTGGGACGACCACATGTTCGTCCAAACAACATACGTAGTTTTTGTTGGAATTGTTTTCTGAATAGGCAGTATATGAAAAAGTTGAGCGATGAATTTATAATTACAAACAAGTTGCTCATCTTGAAATATATGCGGTATGGTGTACACGTTGGTTGCGCCACATATCCAATAACGTAGTTCAATACATGGTTGATGGACGCCGGGGTCTGGCATACAACGAACGCAGTGATTATGACAATCATGACGAGCGTGATGTTGTTTTCATCATTGTTTGACTGTGACGTCATTGTGCTTCTCCGGATTTGAGCTACTTTCAAGCCACGTATAAGATTGACATTGAAGTAGATAATGATGGCCAACGGCAAAAGGTAAACAAACAGAACATAACATACATTTAAATAGAGGATGTTGTACAGGTTTATAGATGCGATCCCCACATTAACTGGTTCCTCTTGCCATAATGTCA
This sequence comes from Lamellibrachia satsuma, assembly GCA_033239005.1. NCBI lineage: Eukaryota > Metazoa > Annelida > Polychaeta > Sabellida > Siboglinidae > Lamellibrachia > Lamellibrachia satsuma. The sequence goes on from BSQZ01000059.1 coordinate 1,013,589, forward strand.
TATTGTTTTGGTCAACTCTCGTCACATTACGCAACTCATAGCGGAACGCAAAAAAGCGCGGGATATTGTAAACACACGCTGCGCCTGTCATGATCAGGTTTTCCAGCTGAACGTTGTATTTCGTGCAGAGCCGGGGCGCGTCCATGGGGCGACACACTGCGATGTAGCGATTGCCTGCAACAATCACTATCATCCAGACAGTCAACATATTGATGACGTCTCCTAGTGGCCATACGTACGTTTGAAATGCTTCAATACATTGTAAAGACAGGTTGTAGTAACCTGATATGATATAGTATGCATCATTACATACAACTATTGCAAGAAACAAATTGTCCGTAATTGCAAGAGCCTCAAGAAGGTACGTGCCCACATTACCGCCAGTGGACTTGTGTAGTACAACAAGTGAGAGCGTATTTCCTATGAGACCAACTGCACACACGATGCAATCAATGATAAAGAAAACGGCTACGCATGACGTAAGCGATGACATGTCTTGACATATATATCACTTCGCAGTTATGAACAAACAGCTGTCACACGGATGATAGTGATGATCGTGATGTTGTGCCTTATTGTAACTTGTACCCTTTGTCTTTGTACAGTATTGTTATGATACACGTGTTGTACAGGAATAGGTAATGCATTACCGATGTGTCTTTTTTACATAACACAAGCACATTTGTTATGGCACAGATATAGTTGCAAAGTGTTCTTCAGTGTCAAAATTGTCCTCCCTATCTCCGTAGTCACTGTTCTTTCTCACTACTTACATTCCACCTCAGCCTTTACTGTAGGTAACACTCATCATTCACCGCCAGGTGCGGTGTTTCTTAGCAGTAAATAAGAACTTCCTTTTGGCGATGCCTTGCTATGCCGACAGTTGTTTTGTTTAAATGGCTTCGTGTCCAGTGTTTTTCCGTCACGCTCGCCATGAACATTGCAAATTGTCATTTAAACACTGGTTGTGTTTGGAGCTTGCATTTAACTATCTGCAAAAGAGACAGACACAGACATATCAATAAGACAATCAACAAGTCAGTGTTTTTGGTGCTTTAATACATGTTGTCAGGAAGGGAATATGACGTCATGTTCGGGGAAGGGATTATTATAGGTACTGATGATGTGCAGAAACCAAGGCAACGACCAGTTGGACACTGAAAACTTTAAGAATTTTTAAAGTTGTTTAAAATTATTTACCAAATTATTGACCGGGTAACACATTTTTAAAAAAGATGGGTTCACGTTTTTGAGAAGGGGTTAACATTACTGAATAAGGGGTGGTCACGATTTTGTAAATGGTTTTCACATTTTTGGAAAGGTGGTTCACGAAATGAGGGATTACGTGAACCCAATGAACACCCTCCTGGTTACATGCCTGGTAATACGACGCGAGAGGAACAACATTGCACTAAGCACTTGGTTTCTCGTAGACATCACACATAGGGTTGCGAACATTTGTACATAATAACTATTAATTACCCGTCGAAATTACTACGTTAAATTGGTGGTAAATATATTCGTGTTTTCAACGACTGTTCCAAATTACGCAAAGCATCCACTTCCGTCTGTGTGTGTAACACCCTATGTCACATAACATGATAACTGGACGGAAGCACAAAGAAAGATGTAGGCGATCGTACAGTTCCGTTTCTTATTTAACGATAAAAACGGTCACCCTCAGTTTTTCATACACACACACACACACACACATATATATATATATATATATATATATATATATATATATATATATGTATATATATATATATATATATATATATATATATATATATATATATATATATATATACATATATATATATATATATATATATATATATATATATATATATATATATATATATATATATATACTATTTTGTCATATACAACAAAACTACATTTCCATTATTATTCTTAACGAACTACCAAGTTATCCCGTCCGGAGAATTTTTCACTTTTGGTGGTAACTATAACAAGCAATGCTAGAAGTTTGTCTTACGAAATTGTCTCGGACAAAAAGTCGTTGGGCACCGCCATTTTGTTGTCACCTGATTGCGGTACGTGTTATTATTGGCTATATTACTTTCGCAGCGGAGCTAATAGCTGATGTGCCCGCATACGAGAGAATCGAGCTTATGCGAGACGAGAGTTGAAAATATCAAACACGACCTTTAATCTTTCCGCCGGCTCGCAAGGCCAAAGTCTTAGCTAGATCACCCGCACTAGATCACCCGCACAAGATCACCCGCACTAGATTACCCGCACTAGATCACCCGCACTAGATTATCCGCTCTAGATCATCCGCACTAGATCACCCGCAGTAGAGCACCCGCACAAGATCACACGCAGTATATCACCCTCAATAGATCACCCGCAGTAGATCACCCGCAATAGATCACCCGCACTAGATCACCGGCAGTAGATTACCCGCACTAGATCACACGCAGTAGATCACCCGCACTTGATAACCCGCACTAGATCACCCGCAGTAGATAACCCGCACTAGATCACCCGCAGTAGATCATCCGCACAAGATCACCCGCATTCGAGAAGATAATAAAATAATAATTAATTAATAAAACAACTCGTGCTAAGGGAATTTCAAAAAATACCGAAGGAAGTAAAATGCCAACTTAACAAGGGTCTAACTCCACAATTTATCTTGTAATGAAAAGAGGGAATACTTTGAAAAGAATGATCTATTTCATCTCTTCAGCTGCATGACTGGCAGCTGAGAAACAGTCGACACAAGACTTGTTTGGACGTTTAATCGGTACGAATGACGTAGTTTATGCCGTATGGTCAGATTCATGAACTTTCCATAATGGGTGACTTTTCACAAGTTTGAAGATTAACTAGCGACATTATATATTTCATCTCATTAGCGGCATAACTAGAAACTGTGGGAAAGTCGATATAATTAATTCCACGCAAAATAATGACATACTTGAATGGCTATTACAACTGGCGACACCAACTTTGTATCGACCTGCAGCTGAGCTCGATTAATTGCTGTGAGTGACTTACACTCGGCGCACACAAACGCGGGCAGAACATATGTGCATACGCGATTTGTATTCGCATTCTACTGTCGCGTTTGAATATGAGAACGCATCGCTTTGCAATACGAAGTATACGCCGAATGTTGACGCTCTCGGCACCGACCTGATCTGCATTGGCCGAATCCATTTGACATATTTAGGGGTGTTCAGGTTCTTGCGACAACATCGTCTGTGCGGATGCTGTAGTGATTCATCTCAAAACTGCTAAATGCTCACAATTGTAATAAGGTATATATTGCTAAACAAACTCACGGCAGATACAATTAATAACTGGCCGCGTTCTGCAAAACATACAAGATCAGCGGTCTGTTTTGTTAGTTTCCGTCTGATGGTGCATTCAAGGCAATCATTTGACGAAAAGTGCTGCTGTGTGTGTGTGTGTGTGTGTGTGTGTGTGTGTGTGTGTGTGTGTGTGTGTGTGTGAGTGTGTGTGTGTGTGTGTGTGTGTGTGTTTTGGGTTTTGTATGTATGTGTGTGTGTGTGTGTGTGTGTGTGTGTGTGTGTGTGTGTGTGTGTGTGTGTGTGTGTGCGTGCGTGCGTGCGTGCGTGCGTGCGTGTGTGTGTGTGCGTGTGCGTGCGTGCGTTTGTGTACATGTGTGAGTGTGTGTGTGTGTGTGTGTGTGTGTTTGTGTGTGTGTGTGTTTGTGTGTGTGTGTGTGTATGTGTGTGTATGCGTGTGTGTGTGTGTGTGTGTTGGACACCTTCTTCTATACGAACGAACTCTATCATTTTGTTCACCGGTAGAAAAGACTACTAGTTTATTTTGTGTAAGCTAAACACTACCACATACTGACGCCGTTTTTTGTAAATAGCCACTGTATTACTAGGACTTTATGCCATTACTTTTATATTATTCCAACATATTATAGTTTGACTTGTGAACTTCATATGTTGCCTTATTGAACATTCAATCAAACTCGCAGCAATGCACGCAGCGATACTCGATACTAATATCAACTATTCAGTGTTTCCGGTTCGGTGGTGCAATTACAATAGCGTCGGTTTTAGTGTTTTTTAGCAGGATATTGCGGTGAGTCATCACTGCCGCGCTTACTCGGTGCAATTACAATAGCGTCGGTTTTAGTGTTTTTTAGCAGGATATTGCGGTGAGTCATCACTGCCGCGCTTACTCGATGCACTGCTCGATGCGATGCAGTATATCACAATTGGCCAAACGTGTTGAACCAGTTTGACAGATGTGGTGATAGAGCTTGCTGACGTGTTGACACAGTTGGACAGACATATTGACGCAATTAGATAGACGGCGTGACAACTTTGGCTAGAGGTAGTTACACAGATGGATAGACGTGGTGACACAGTTCGACATATCTGGCGACACAGATGGCTAGGTGTGGTGACCCAGTTCGAATGACGTGGCGACATAACATGACAAACTTGGTGACAGAGTTGGACCGACGTGGTGAGGCTGCTAAGCAGACGTGATTTAGGCAGACATGTTGATTCAGTTGAGTAGATTTTCTTTAAATGTGTGGTATTTTTGCTCTCAATTTCTTTAACAGCGTGACATGAAATAAATTGTTGTGTCAATTTTGTGTCATTTTTAATAAATTGCGTAACAATTTTCCACATTAGTAACGCTGTTGTTTTACGTGTGTAACACATTCACTGTGTAGTAACGCGTTTATCTATTCTTCCCGTGGCATACACAGCGCTGTCACCACAGCATATGACATACGTTGGCCTTTAGTCAGTTATCGGTCACAACTTGCACCATTTTTAGATATGCGTGTACCAGTTTTATCTATGCAGTACACTACAGCGTTCATATACATTGTTGAAATTATGTTTTTTATTACATATGAGGACCATTATTTGATACAATCAATTCTGAACAACATTGTTGACTTATAACATAAATGTGTTTTGTCACGTTGTTGGAAATATATTTGTTCCTACACACATAATGAATTTGCAGTTTTCGTGTTGTCCATGTAGGTCTGTACCATTTATGTGGCAATTAACTAATTTGAACATTGAATTAATTAAATTACAATTAACTCAGAAATTCTCCAATTAAATGAAATTAACCTCACACATTTCTTAGGCCAATTAAATTAAACTTGCGACATGCATCTAGTCGGCTGTTGTGTCGAACCATTGACTTGTTGTATCTTCCTGAATGGGTGACATGGTTCAGCTCGAATATTCTCTTGGTATCTATGTCAGTAAATTCATTAATAATCTTGAAAACGTCGATCATATCAACACTTTTCCTCCTATATTGTAGAGACAGGAAACCATATTTTTGCAGTTCTAGATTATATGGAAGCTAAGAGATTCCAGTAATCATATCACGGCCCACCTCTGCACACTTTCAAGTTGGTTTATACAAAGAAACAGGAAAACAGCGAAACAGTTAAACAGCGAAACGTTCCGAAGTCCAAAAACATTTTCGAAAAAAGACTAAATCGAACAAATGAAGAAAAAGTAACTAAATGCAAAAAATTATCTAGTTTTAGATAAATAGTTTTGACACATATCTAACGCTGTTTGCTAAGGTTGTTACACGTTCGCTATGTACTAACGCGTTTAGTTGTTCTTCAAATGGCATATACAGTTAATTGCTGATTTAATTAATTTGAAGAATTTGGGAGGAAAATTTCAGATTTGTTTGTAATTTAATTAATTAAATGTTCAAGTTAATTGTCCCATGCATGGCATAATAACACGATTAGACAGTAAGTTGCATCGCAGTTGGTATGTTAGCACTACATTTTAATTGTGTTGATTTTATGACATGTGAGTCGTGCAATTTTGCTGTAATTTTCTTTAACTGCGTGAAATGTGTTATGTCTTTTTTAACTACGTGACACTCTTATGTCATTTTCTATAAATGCGTAACATTTGACCAGTCTTAGTAAAAATGCGCTTAGCCACATATGTAACGCTGTTTTCTAAGTGTGTAACACGTTCATAATGTAATAACGCGGTTAGCTGTTCTTCCCATGAAATACACGGTCAACTAAATTAGATCAAATGTCAACTTAATTAGGGAAATGTCAAAGTAACTAGATAAAATGGCAACATTAATAAGGTCAGACTTGATATGATTTGAGAGTCAAACACAAACTTTTCGAAAGGTAATTGAGCGAGTGTCGCCCACGTATCTGTGTCGCTACTCTCCTAACTCTGACCCCTCCCAGCGAAACCGTTACACCGCAGCACATTTGTTTGACATTTTGATATATAGTAGATCAGTTATAGGATGCCTCCTAAAGTAGAGGGTGACAAAGTTTATCTAATAGAGACGCTTAACAAGTAATGCTCATATATATATATATATATATATATATATATATCCAATAATATAATAATAACAACTAGCCTGACAAAGACAGTGTCAAACGCGCGCAACATGAGGCAAGCTAGCAGCCGTTTTGATTTATTCGTGTGATTATATATTGGAAAATGTGACTGAGCCTATACTATGTCTCTGCACGACTGTAGAAACATCTGAATCGGCAATTAATAAGTCCATATTTAACAATTCTTCCTTTTTGTCCAGCCTGTCCACAGTACACACTCATTCTTTGGTGACAGACACACGCTTTCATGCATTTAATCAGTATATTCTTGATAAAAAAACCTCCTCCATGACTGTTAAATGGCTACCTCTTTTCCATTGCCGTGGTACCTACTCAATAGGGTTCAGCCTACTGTCACGTTTCCCATTGGCGACCATATTAACGTTTTACACGATTATTAGAAAACGGGACCATTAAAAATTATGAAACTTTTTGTTCTGCCGTTGTCATAATTTCGTTGACATGCTTATCGAGCTTAGTCAACGTATTGAACTTCTAACTCATTTAAAACGCCTGAACGTGCCACACCCGTATTTTTTATATTTATGCATGAATTACTACGCACACGTACGTTGTGGCGAAATATTTCCTTCCGCCTATTGAAATCATCTAAAAATGTACAGTTACCCTGTCAACAGGTTCTACCAGTAAATTCCCAACGTGCCTGGCTCAAATGCGGTTATGTTAGATGATATGATTTTTTAAACATTACACTTTGCCCTATATTCATCTGTAAAACACACGGAAGTGTAACTGAGGCATGATCCCTATTAAACAGGGAAGATTTTTTTCTGAGAAAGTGTCCAATTTGTTATCAAGCTGCGGCACAATGTAAAACTCATTATGGAACACTCCTGTTTGTCAGATCATTATTGTTTGTTTCACAGCTAAATCAAAACAATGCCGTGCTAATAATATTAGCTGAAAACAAGTCACATTATTTAATTATAGGTTAATTGTGACACTTGATAAATCATAGTCCATGTACACTAGATTTCTAGACCACTGCGAACCAATGAAACCTACTTACTCTCGCTTTAAATATACCAACTACTTATTTTCAAATTAAAATTGATACAATTGCTTTATAGTTAACCAAATATATCACAACTTTGTCAGAAAAGTGACAATTTGTCATATTTAACAGGATTTTTATTGATTTCCGTTGTGTCAGACTTGTTAAATTGTATTGTTTATGTGACTGCTTTCATGCATCTACTTGATAGGGTACATGGCGTACTGCTTAATTTGGAAGTGCCACATTAAAGGTGTATGACGGTGCTGACGTCTTACAAGCCGACTCTGGAAAATGTTTGGCTTCGACTATTTCAAAAAATCTCTCCTAGTGTAACAACTTGATTGACATCTTTAAAAAAACAAAAAAAAAACGCATGTACTTCCTTAGACACCACAAACGATTCGGCTTATCTCAAGCAATATTAACACGTTTCTACCGCGCAGTTATTGAAAGTGTCTTGTCATTTTCTATTACTGTCTGGTTTGGTTGCGCCAGCCAAGATGAAATTAATCAAATTAAATCAGTCGTCAAGAACGCTTCTAAACTAATCGGGTTAAATATGCCGTCCATCAGATCTCTTTATCTTTCTCGCAGTTTGCGTAAATCCAAACGTATTGTACAAGAAGCATATCATCCAGCCAACTGTCTCTTTGAACTCCTTCTCTCCGATAAGCGCTACCGTTGCATAAATCTAAAACGACGCGATTCTACAATATTTATATCCTCAAGCGCTGATATGTTTAAACGGAGAGCCATCATAAATGTCTTGCCTCTGGCAGGTAGTTGCAATGACGGTTTTCTATATATATATATATATATATATATATATATATATATATATATATATATATATATATATATATATATATATATATACATATATATATATATATATATATATATATATATATATATATATATATATATATATATATATATATATATATATATATATATATATATATATATATATATATATATATATATATATATATATATATATATATATATATATATATATATATATATATATATATATATATATATATATATATATATATATATATATATATATATATATATATATATATATATATATATATATACTGTTTGAAACAAACAACATACAACTATTCTGTCCAAATTTGTTACACTGTATTACCAATACATTGGGCCACATAACACATATATCACCAATGACTGTTCTGGTGCAAAATAGCTGCCTATTCCCTCACAAACTGGTGCCATGCCCCCTAATTTTGAACATTCTGTCAACCGGTTTGTACCATGCTATTCGTGATTGTTAATGTTCTCTGTCTTCCAAGCAAACTGTTAACTTTTCCAATAAACCTATACCTTTGGGAATGTTTATATTTTCTGTAAACCCATTCGTGGTTAGGGTTAGCTAGGGAAGATGGGTTAGCTGGAGATGGCGTTAACTAAGGATGGATTTAGCTGGATATGGCTTTAGCTACGGTTAGGCTTGCATACCGTCATCTCCTTGTGTCCGTACACTCTCAAAGAACATCACTAAACAACATGAAGTGAGTATTGGGACGTGGTGAATATATATTTATGAAAATAACCGTTAATTCCCATTACAAAACTGTGCTAGTGTTAAACCTTTAGCTTAACATAATCTCTTTCGGGCAATTTTAACAGAAGAAAAAAATATTGTATGTATTGACAGCTAAATATCTTACTAACCACCAAATAGCGCAACACATCAGCTGACGCACATCAAACGTTATAGCACAACATTAATATGTACATTTATTTGACATTTTTTATATATAGTAGATAAGTTATAGGATACCTCCTAAAGTAGACGGTGACAAAATTAAAATAATGATGTCGCTTAACAAGTGATGCTCTTGTTGACTAGATGGAATCAATAAAATATAATATATATAATAATATACTATTAACTAGCGTGACACAGATACTGTTCTAAGTCAAACGCATGTAATATCAGGCAAGTTAGCAGCTGTTTTGATTTATTCGTGTGATTCTATGTTGGAGCAAGTCACTGAGTCTGTCACCGCACAGCTGTATACACAGCTGAATCGGCAATTAGTAACTCCATATTTAACAATTCTTCCTTTTTCCAGCCTGTCCACAATACACACTTGACAGACAAACATGTTCATGCATTTAATCAATATATTCTTGATACAAGCAAAACCTCTTCCATGACTTTTAAATGGCTACCGCATTTTCGATGTCATGGCACCTATTTAACAAGATTTAACAATATTTAACAAGATTGCCATCCCAAACAAAAAGTTCCAGATGGCAAAGTGGACAAGCAATTCCACATTGCTCTGAAATTTTCATGTCAGCACTAAATGTTACTCCTAAGTCCTTTTCTTGTGTGGTTCTACAGCATCCCCCATTTTATATTCTTCGTCCATGTTTCCATGCCCTATACATTTGCACTTCCCAAAATTTAATAAAATTTGCCATTTTTCTGACCATTTAAATAATTTATCTAGAACATCCTGTAAACTTTGTTTATCTGTATAATTTGTAACATTTCTGAATACTTGCGTGTCATCTGCAAATTTGATAGGGTTCAGGCTACTGTCGCTGGCGATCATGTTAATGATTTGCATGATTATATGAAAACGGGGCAATCACATATTCTAAAACTTCTTACCTGCCGTAGTCATCATATCGTGGATATACTGGTCGAGATTAATGAAAATATCATACTTCTAACTCATTTAAAACGCAAGAACATGCCACACCCGTAAATGTTTACCAATTTCTGCATGAATTGCTACGTGCCTTGTGGCAAAAAAATTGCCAACAATCCTTCCGCCTATTGAAATCATCTAAAAATCCACAGTTACACTTTCAACATGTTCAACCAACAAACTTTTTCAATGTACCTGGTTCAAATGCAGTTATGTCAGATGGTATGATTTTTTAAATAAATTACACATATCTTAAATTATTGTGCCCTACATTCCTCTGTAGCACACCAGGAATGATTCAAGGTATGAATCATACAATACCGTAACTGAGGCGTGATCCCTGTTTGAATAAAATGTCGTATCGCCACACACGACAAAATATGAATGTGGCGTTCACGGCGACGACCTCATAGGCAGGGGACGAAATCATTTAGTATACTTAGGGGTGGTGGGTTCGTGCGACAACACGATGGATGCGGCTGTACTGTTAGTAACTACTGTTACTAATGGAAACAGTAGATCAAATCAGTATACCACTTGCAAGAGTATTCAACTTGTCATTAAAAGAGGGAGTTGTTCCGTTTGAATGGAAAGAAGCAAACATCATACCATTATTTAAAAAGGGTTCGAGAAATAAGTCAGAGAATTACAGACCAGTGAGTTTAACGTCAGTGATTTGTAAATTATTAGAAAGGTTAATTAAAGACCATATGGTGGACTTCCTCGTTAAGCATAAATTATTAAATTCATCTCAACATGGATTCCTTAAAGCGAGGTCATGCTTAACAAATGTGTTATGTTTTTTGGAAGAAATCACTAAGTGGATAGACGAGGGATCGCCAGTAGATATTATCTACTTAGATTTTCAGAAAGCTTTTGACAAAGTGCCACATCAAAGATTGCTACTTAAATTAAAAGCCCATGGTATCGGGGATAGCATAACTGACTGGATAGAACAATGGCTGACTGACAGAAGACAACGAGTTGTAGTAGATGGAAATCGGTTTTGAGTGGGGTACCTCAAGGATCAGTATTAGGACCTATATTATTCTTAATTTATATCAATGACTTGGACGACAGTATAACAAGTAACGTACTGAAATTTGCGGACGACACAAAACTGTTTAGAAAGGTTAATACTGATGGTGATAAACAACATTTACAAAACGATCTAGACAGATTAGTGAAATGGTCTGAGAAATGGCAGATGCTGTTCAATTTTGGGAAATGTAAATGCCTACATACAGGACATGGGAACTTGAATGTAAACTATAAAATGGGAGCTACTGTTCTTGGTACTACTGTAAAAGAAAAGGACTTAGGAGTTACAATAAGCGCTGATATGAAAGTTTCAGAGCAGTGTGGTATTGCAGCTTCAAAGGGTAATCAAATTCTTGGATTGATTAGAAGAAACATAACATACAAGGGAAAAAAGTTAATTATACCTCTTTATAAAGCAATAGTTAGACCTCATTTAGAATACTGTATACAAGCATGGAGACCATATCGTAAGAAGGATATAGATACGCTTGAACGCATACAAAGGAGAGCAACTAAAATGATTCCAGAACTTAGAGACCTTAGTTATGAAGAACGCCTGGAAGAATGTGGTTTAACAACTCTAGAGACAAGGAGGTTAAGAGGAGATCAGATTGAAGTTTTTAAGATATTGAATGGGTATGAAAATATTGATAGAAATATGTTTTTCTCACTCAAGAAGGATAGCAGAACTAGAGGACATGAGGTAAAATTAGTAAAGGATCAATGTAGATTGGACATCAGGAAGCACTCGTTCTCACAGAGGACAGTAAATGAATGGAACAAACTGTCTACAGATTGTGGAACCGCTAGCAGCGTGAATATGTTTAAAAACAAGGTTGACACATATATCAGGAGGGCGGGTTATAAGTAGGTGAACATTGTTGGACTCTCGATAAGCCAATGGCTTCCTTGTCCACTTGCCATCTGGGCCTTTGGCTTGGATGGCAAATCTTGTTAAATCTTGTTAAAGTATATACCGAATTTTGGCGCTCACTGCGACGACCTGCTCTGTAGGGGCCGATTCCATTTTGTTTGTTTAGGGGTGTTCAGGTCCTTGCGGCAACATCGTCTGTGCGGATGCTGTAGTGAATCATCCCAAAACTGGCTTCAAGTTGTCATTTATCACCAAGGCCTATAATAATAGAATAAATATGGGTTTACTGTTCAAAGCCCACAATTGTAATCAGGTATATATTGCCAAAAAAACTCACGGCAGAGAAAAGTCATAATTGGGCGCGTTCTACAAGACACAGAAGACCACCGTTCTTTTTTATTAGTTTCATTCTCATGTTGCATTCCCAGCAATCATCTGACGAAAAGTGGTGCTGTTACCGAGTGAAGCCTATAATCGTTGAGTCAAGTTAGTGACAGAAACTACGAAAGTGCTATTGAAGGACAATTATGTTCTGACTCATCTGATCGTAATAAATTTTGAATTAAAAACGCACTGTTTAGTTTGCAAGTTGTCATTAAATTATATATATATATATATATATATATATATATATATATATATATATATATATATATATATATATATATATATATATATATACATAGAACACGTGACCAGTCGTCATACAGCAGTGTGCAGTTCGCCTTCTACCGTAAGCGTATATATATACACACGTTGGACACCTTGTTCAACACGACCGCCCTCTATCAGTATAACTCCATGGTTCACACATATAATGCGAGACGGAAAACTATGATTTTGTGTACATATGTCGATGCGCTGTCGGCGTGATATTTGGATCATTACATTTCACGTACTTAGGATATTTAATAACACGGACCGTCTCGGTACCAATGGGGTGGCCGCATCAATGCACGCAGCGATACTCGATACTAATATAAAATATTCAGTGTTTCCGGTTCGGTGGTGCGTTGACAATAGCCTGTTTGTCAGTGTTATTTAGCAGGATAATGTGGTGAGTCGTCCACTGCCTCGCTTCTTCGAAGCATTGATTGATGCTATATACTGCATCCGAAACTTATCCCTCATGCGTTCCTGTGAAATCAACGTACAGCTTAGTGAAATCTACATAGACATGTTATTGCAGATTAAATTTCTGAAAATGGTGCAAAAGGCAAAGTGTATATGGAGAACATAATTGTGCCCAACACAGAACCTTGTGGGATGCCAGATTCAATCACCTTGAGTTGTGGTTATCATTGTATACTGTCTGAGTTCTATTCAACATGTATGACTCCAGCCATTGAAGTGTCCTGGATGACTATTCTGCGCAGTTGGCTGATTAAAGTCGAGTTGTTAACAATGTCAAAGGCTGCGCTCATATGGAGCGGTCATACAAACACACCCGTCTTTCTGTCTACGACACGGAGAAGGTCACCTTGAATGCGCACCATCGCCGTCTCGGCGCTGTGATAATGTATAGATATACTTACTTTGGAAAGTGTCCACTATTTTGTTACTTTCTATGTGCTGGCGAAGTTGTATTTGCAAGTGGCGCGCCAATAACTTTGACGCAAATGGTAAGTTTGATATTGGCGGGAAGTTTCTTCACTGAGTCTGGATAAAGTTTAGATGTATTCAGTAGATGTGTTAGCACCACGTGTTTGAAGTTGGCTGGTTCTGACCCAGACTCGAGCGACATTATAATTAATCGTAGCTAATGAATATCAAAGTTGACTTTCACAAGGGAAATATGAAGTTGATCAAATACTATCCGATGTGCAGCATCTAATCTTATTCCGGTAGAAACGCTAACTTTGCAGAGCTGTTCACGGAGCCCATCCAATGTATGGAGAGTTTGTAGGCATATACTCGCTAATTAGTTGTGAATGTCAAACATTCTGCATGTGTAGAACTCAAGGAAATCTTCTGCGAGTTGAACTGTACCAGCCCCGGGATTTGGGTATTTTGGAAAAGCTTTCTTCATCAAGCCATCCATAATCCTGAAAAGTGCTTTGTTGTCTTGTTTGCACTGATAAATTTTCGTTGTGTACAACTTGTCTTTGGAAAATTGAATTGTTGCTTGTATGACTCGCGCTATCTCGTGTAGAGTTTTGAGGTGGAAACACGCGCTGTCTAAATCGTTCTTCCCAGTTTGGACTAAGACGACCGCCGGCAATACCAGGCGGACATGGCGCATGCTCTAGTTTTTTTATAGCAGCGCCGCCTCGAGCCGCAAAGTATTTTGATGCGGCCAGATCTAGGCCAAAATTAAACGAGTCAGATTAAAACGAGTCAGCCTATCGTTAAGCCAATTATTGTGTCGACATTAGCTATCATCATTAACATGCCACTCGAGTCTGGATTAGGGCCACCAAACACGCGGTAATTACACCTCTACTGAAAAAATCTAACCTTTATCCAGACTCAATGAAAAACTACCGGCCAATATAAAACTTATCATTTGTGTCAAAGCTTTTGTAGCGCCACGTGACAATACAACTTCGCCGACACCAATAAAGTAACAATAATATGGACACTTTCCAAAGTACATTATATACAATATCACAGCACTGAGACATTCTTCCGTAGACAGAAAGAAGTTTGTGGCAGTAGTGCTACTCAATATAGGCGCTGCCTCTGACAATGTTGCCAACTCGAGTGTAATCAGCCAACTGCGCAGCATTGGCATTCACGGCACTGCTCTTAAATTGCTGGAGTCATACATGTCCAACATAATTCAGACATTATGACTGGATGACCACAACTCCCGGGGAACATTGATTGAATATGGAATCCCGCAAGTGCCTGTGTTGTGTTCAATCCTGTTCTCCGTTTACAATTTTCCTTTGGGGTCATCTTCAAGAAACATAACCAACAATACATTTATATGCAGATGACACTCAACCCTACGGTGACTTCACCGGAACGTAGGATGGAAAAGCTTCGGATGCAGTCGATCGCATCGAACAATGAATCGAAGAATGACTCATCACAATCTCCGGCTAAACGACACTAAGACTGAGGTTACTGTCATCGAAGCACCAAACCGGAAACACGACACATCCCATGTGTTAACGTGTGCGGAAGCAAAGTTATCCATCACCGACGATCCGTAACATCCGAATTTAGTCTTCGTATGAAAAGTCTGAATGTTTCGTATTAGTATCGAGTATCGCTGCGTGCACTGACGGGCCGCGCCAACTGGCATCGAGTGGGACCGAGTTATTAACTATCCTAAGAATGATAACGACACTTTCACTGCTTGACTCAGTTCCCCTTCTAACCAGGAAGTTAAGTTTATATCATTAATATCGCAATGTATATTAATATACTGATATAGTTAAATAATAATACAGAATAAATAACAATTCCCCAGGGTTAGTTAACCTCTCACCAGGAAGTTAAGTGCAGAAGTTTACTTATCGTTGCTTCTACCTTCACGTAATAACCAACTGCGATGCTTACTGACTATGACAGAGTTGTTCTCCTGCGCGTTGTAACTTGATGCGTAATTTGCAAGTACTGACTCGCCTGAGGTAACTTATTTGGCACTTCCATCAATCCCGTTCGTCAGTAAAGAACTTAAACAAAAGCCTGGAATGAGTATATGGTGTTGTTAAAGAATGTGCGCACAACTGGCATCTTTATCTGCATAGAAACAAACTCAATCACAATGTCCAGTTGCTATAATTCAATGCTTCCCCAGTGGTTCACATCGATATGTTCCTGCCAGCTGGGCACTGATATTGTGGGGCGGGGTGAAGTTAGTAGCTGCGATCCGTGGCCTTGGACGGATCCCATTCCCCGATAATATCTGCTCATATATTATACTAAACATTATGGACATTAAAATGGGGCAGCTCGTATACTCGAGAACCCACACACTCAACATATTGGAGAGGCCAGGTTCTCAGGTCCCCAGGTCCCCATACCGCCGAACTCCCATGTCCCTATTCCCCCATGCCCCTGGCATCCATACTCCCAAGTCCCCATGCTCCCACGTCCCAGTCCCGCAGGTCCACTGTCCCCGAGATTATCAGGTCCCCATTCCCCCAAGTTCCCATATCCCCAGGCCCCCAAGTTCACAAGTCTCCAGCCCCCAAGTTCCCATGTCCCCCAGGCCCCCAAGTTCCCATGTCCCCATGCTCCCAAGTCCCAATCCCCCAGGTCCACAGACCCCAAGTTCCCAGTTACACAGTCCCAAGTTCCCAGGTCTTCAGCCCCCAGGCTCTCATGTTTATAACAATAAGTAATATAAAATGATTCCAGGCATTCGTTGTTTTTATTCCTTTAAGTATTCATCATCAACGGTTTTAAGGTAAGAAATCAGTGAGGTTGTTT